>BQNB010097944.1:0-25267 GCA_026074375.1 Tanacetum coccineum | reverse complement strand
GAATAGATGTTAGTTCGATAAAGACAAGGATATGAGATTTCCCACTTTATGAAGAGAATATTGGAGACCATCAATGGAAATTGTGGCATTGCTTTGTTCTTCCACAATTTTAAACCATGAATACTCCAAAATCCGGAAAACCTAGACAAACATCACAAACAACCAACAAGAACGAAAGAGAACAAGCCTCCTCTCATCATTTTCATTGTTAGCTCAAAAACGACTTAAAACGGCTTAGTTTTTGTTAACCAAGTACAAGCTATACTCGACCCCGAATTGATTTGTCCTTGGGGAAGCAAAGAGAAAATCAAAAGAAAATAAAAAGGATAAGCATGGGGTGCCTCCCACGAAGCGCTTGTTTATTATAGAGTCCCCTAAGCTTGACTCATATTCCAACAAGGTACATCATGGAGGATAAAAGTGAGGGTGAAGAAATTCCGAAGGACGGATCCTTCCCCAAACTAGAGAATTAGTTCGGATGAAAGGTGGGGCAATTGAGGATGGGTCAAAAATCTTAAGAGTTAAAGAACTCTTCCTCTTAAGCACATTATCAAAAATACCTGGTTTAAAAACTTTATCTTCACTCCTCGTGGAGTAAGATGTAAGTAAAACCTCGGGATAGGTGACAAATGGTAGAAAAGATCGGGTAGTGAATGTGAAGGTATCTTCCTCTTCGTCTAAAACAACATTTTCACCTATACCCGGGTAAGAAAGTTCACTTGTGTTGATTTCGTCAAAAACATTAACTTCAACCATCACGGGCTCGTCATCAAAAGTAAATGACTCGTACTCGGAGAGAATCATCGAGTCATCAAGGGGTAAAGCATTAATAGAAGTAGTGTCCTCCCCCGAGTCACAGTCACTCTCGATACCCCGAAGTATCGAGTCATCCGAAAAACTAGGCACATCTGCCTCCTCTAAAGGCGCAATCAAATCCATAACGTGGATATTAAGAAGCAAAATATGGGAGAAATTGTAATAGTGAGATAGAGACAAAAGCTTAACCTTTTCAATTAAAAGATAACTTTCGACTAATTTCTCCCGAAGAGAAATGTCAACGATCTTAGAAATGTCGAGATCAATCTCTCCTTCGTCCTCCTCAATATCAACACAATCATCAACATAAACATCGTCATCATAATCGTCATCGTCGTCGGTATCATCGTCATCGACACAAGCTTCAACGATTTCCGGCGAAATCAGAGCAAGATGAGCAAGTTTACTCGTGGACTTTCTACGATAATAAGAATCATCTATGTCTGAACAAAATTACACTCCCCCAAACTAGAAGTCATCAGACTCACTGTGGTTTTTGAACAAGGGTCTCAACACTAACGACTCCGTTTCCTGAGTAGTGGTTCTAATATGCCCGTCTCCCATTATGAGTGAATCTGTAGGCCTCTACGTTTGCGAAACTGGAGTTTAATAGTCGATTCGATGATCCGCATAAAATCCTAAATCATCGTCATCATCGTCAATGATAATCTTCTTGCAATTCAGCCTAGCTTCAGACTAGGAATAGTGGGTTCTATCATAACGGGTGTGATCGATGTGGTGATGAGCTAGAAGCTGTGAAAGGTGATCAGTGTTCCATGAAATGAACCTCTCCTGCTCAGTTCGCCACTGTCCAAACTCTCCGTATAACTGGTCATACTGCTCAGACATCCTCGATACAACATAAGTGAGATCATCGACGTCGTTCACTATTTCTCCTAGCATTTCATCGATAGCTCTAAGCCTGTTGTCATTGGACATGTTAGGGTGGCGTCCTACTCCCCTAATCTCAGCCTTTCTGTCTCCAACATCATCGTCCCCAACAACCTCGGGGATCTCAGCAACCATTTCACCAATACCCATACCATTGTACCTGCATATGCTAAGATCAACCAACTCGGCTACGCTCATAGAAGAGGTCTCAGGTCCCAATGTAATATTCATCAAAGATCCTAATGTCATCAAACCATAATAACTAGCAATATTCCCAATCAAATCTGCCCCCACAATCGGGCTCTTCCTCTTAGACCCTTTTGCCTTATCACACAGAAACTTGGCCACATGCCAAGGAACATCAACACTGACTCCTCCATCTATGCTATGTAACAAAAATAGGTCATCCATAGTGACCTTCTCCTTCTTACTGTGCCTACCTGCAACAGACAGGGTGAGCAAACGATGCACCAAATGGCGAATGGGATTTCGGATTGAGGTGTATGATGGTAGGTGTCGGGTGTCATAGTTAGCATGAGTGGTGATGTCGATAACATATTGGGTGGGGTTGTAGTTGATGGGCCTGCTCCTGTAGCATGATTCATAAAAAGGTTAAAACAAGTTGTTATTCATCTCCTGATGCGTATACAGACCAAGAGCCTTGATGAACTGTCTCATGGTCATACTTCTATTTTCCCCACCAAGCTGAAAAACCATAGTATCAGCTTCATCCAACTCCTCAATGTGGTCCCTATAGGTGAAACTTGACATAAGCTCCATAACATACTCCCTAACAACCTGCTCCTTAATCCTAAACAACCTATTCCAAGCTTGAGAAACAAAGCGCCTATCATCTTGTTCATAGCTAACATGGCAAAACTGGTCAAGGTTTTGGAGAGCGATTCCATTGGGGAGGGCACCAAATTCCTCAAAGTCAAGCCCTTCAGGGCACTCAATTTCCTTGATTCGAATTTCCGTAAGCCTCTTCTTGAATTCCTTACGACTGTCAAGAGAGAAGTTACGGTTGTTGAATTTGAGCCATTCACCTGAAACATAAGCTTAAATTAGATAGTGGAATGGCATTAAGTTATGGAGAGGTCAGTAGGTTGTTATAGAGTAACATCAAAGTATGTTACGCTATAACGGATTTGGTTGCGCCGTAATCTCAGTATGTTTACGTCGTAATTAAAATTCCATTTGCTCAATTAATTCATCAAACAATGGTGCACGAATATAAACCCCTAATAAATTAGAAACGGATTAACAGTGTAAGTTTGCATCAATCGGTTTATTTTTCTTTCCAAAATTAGATTGCGGCGTAACCTTATACCTCGTTACGCCGTAACTACTGTCAAAACGCCGTAACCGTTTATGGCGTAAAACAGTACATGCCAAGTTAATATAGGATCAATTGACAATGACTGATTTCGTGTGATAAGTATAGTATATATCTCTATAGTGCAAACTTTCACCAACCAAGATACCGTAAGTAATTAATCACTTAGGAAAGTAATTAATACACGGGTCGTAAATTCCTCGAAGAAGTCGTGAATTGAGATTTGGGAATAATTCGGATTCGAGTCAAGAATGGTTAAAAGATTTTTGGATTTTGAATTATACTACAAATTTAATAGAACAATTAAACTATAGAAACGATTAAAGAAACTAAAATCAATTAACTAGCACGAAAAATTAACAAATGTGAATTAAAAACGTGAGCTAAAACGAGAATTTAAAATCTAAAGCACTTCTAATAACAAATTTAATGCCTAAAAATCACAAATTTAAAAAGAAAATTTTAGGAAAAAGAATTAGAATTTTTTAACTATTTTTGAATTTTTTATGAATTTTTAAAGAAAAATGAATTAACAAAAATAAACTTTTTCTAAAAATTAACACTAAAATTTTACTTTTATTTTTCAAAAATACTAGATTTAAAAAGAAAATTTTCACAAAAAGAATTAAAAATTTTCAACTATTTTTCTATTTTCTATGATTTATTTAAGAAAAAGAAATTACTTAAAACCTATTTTAATTCCTAGAAAATACAAATTTAATTGGAAAAATAAAGAAAAATGGTTTTTAACAACTAAAAAGGTGCAGAAATATAAAGGTATAAAAATGCCCAAATTTTATAAACTAATTGAACCCTAATTTTGCCAATTAAAACTAAACCCTAATTTTATTTAAACTAATTTTTTAAAATATTAAATCTATTTATTATTCTAGAAAGAACAGGGTAGAAAATGTAATAAAGGAAAGTAAAGGGTAGGCGGGCAAACTAACTAGAATTTACACTCTAGTTAAAACGGGTAACCCTTAACTATTGCAAAAATACAAATTAAACCCTACGATTTGCTTATTTTTGAGCTTATTAAAAAATGAAAATAAGCAAAAACTTAAAACTACAAAGTTGTTAATGAGCTTATTCTCTACAACTTTAACAAAAGCACTTGTAACTTTTATCCACTGAATAAGCTAGAAAATAAGCTTTTTGTTCTGCAAAACAGTAACTAAGGCTTAACTTGGTTTTCTAGACTTTTGCTTATTACTAGCTTAATTCTAAATGAAAGTTAAAACTAAAAGAAGCTATATGAAGTCTAAGATGTGTACTAGGGATATCTAGAAAGAAATAAGCTACTAGTAAACAAGATTATAAAGAAATTTGATCTTGAAAAGTGCAAGGTTAAGCTAATGACTGAAATTAAGCTTTACCTAATAAGCTAAAAAGCTTAAAACTAGATTCTAGAAACTAAGATTTTGGAATTAAGCTATCCTATGATTATTTGATGAACCTATATAAAAGGAATTTTAAAATATCAACTAGAAATAGGAAATCAAAAAGAAAATAAGCTAGAACTCAAACTGCTGCCATATCACTTTTGTAAGAAAAATTAAGCTAGTTTAAAATGCTTAAAATGAAACTTAAGAGATTAATTTTGTAAACCTAATGGAGTACTAATAAAATTCTTAATTCCAATCTCTAACTCCTAATTTTAAACATTTAAAAGCCACTAGAAAATGAATGAGCAACAACAGTGTTAACTGTTGTTGCTGATGTATTTGACCAAAAACTACTTGCAGGCTAAATTCTAAACTTAAATCTCATGTACTAACTCACTACTTGTATCTAAGCCTACTATATCCTAAATTGAGCACTAGAATGCTTAAAACCTCTTAAATCTAAAAACACTAAACACTCTAAATTGCCCTGGTGCTAGCACAAACTTATTAAGCTCAAAACTTGGAATTTCTACAAACTAATTCTCAAAACCTGTGTAAAACTTCATAAATTTGTTAAACTCAACTATGCAAAGTGTTTAAACAAACTCTTGTTGACTTTAAAGGTCAAAATCAATCTGTCCCAAACACCACTTTACTAAAGCTATCCAAACTTAAGTACACTTAAAATCTATTTTAACACTAAAACTGTAAAATCCTTATATCTACTCAGTCTAAAACTATCCTATTTAAGCTATTTTAACTCTAAAATGCCTAGCTTATGTTTCAAAAATAAGCACTTTCTCAGCTAGCTATTTCCTACTTAATATGACAGAATTGAAAATTATGAAAACTAAATGAATCCTAGCTACCATTACTTAAAGCATTTGAAACTCTAAACTTATCTAAGCAAATTTTAAACAGAATTGAGTACAAGGAAAGCAAAGAAATAAGCTAAAAGAAATAAGCTAAATGAATGTTAAAAATTGAAATATAGAAAAGAAAACCTGTGAATTTGGAGTCTCTTAACTAGGTCACTCTTTCTGAATGAGTGACCTTAAATCATAAACCCTATTGGCACCTTGCCTCTAAACCAAGAAGCTTTAAGCTCAATAAGCTTTTAAGAGCTTATTACTCCAAATAGCTTCCAAACTTGAATTCAAATGAACACACTTTAACACTGATAGACTAAAACAGTATTTAAAAGATTCTCATAACATTTGGACAACTTGAGAACTTAAGAAAACATAATAAGCTATAATGAGCTTATCACAAGCTTATTAGTTCAAAACAGCTTAAAACATGAGAATTTGAAAACAAAACACAACTGAACTGGTTTATTGCTTTAAAAACAAAGAGTACAAGTGAAGAAACAGAGATTACAACTAATTTGAAGAATTTAAGAAGCTTAATTCGATGAACAGTAAATGCAAATTTTAAAAGAGAAAAATTACAAAAATTTAACTAAACTCTAAAAACTAACTCCCTTCTTTTCTGAATGCTTGAGCTTCTTATTTATAGAGAGAATCCATGAGAGGATGTAAGCTTCACTCATTCTAAGCCATTGGATCTTAATTGTTTGAATGCAAGCCGTTGATCTTGAGTTGTGAGGTGTTCGGACCAATTAAATGCTGCCACGTAAGCGCAATGATGTGGAGGTGGTGTAAATACGAGGTAAAGAAAAGAAAAGAAGAAGCAGGAGTGATTTGGAGTAGTTTGGGTTTGTTGGTGAATTTGGGCGGGAAAATCGGTTGGGAAACGGTTAGGGAATTATTTAGCTGCGTTTGATTTTGAAACTTTGAGTAATTGGCAACTTCAGTCCCTGCGTTTCATTCCCTAATAATTGTAGTTGCAAAATTAAAACTTTCAAAGTTGACACTTTTGCCCTTGTGATTTTTAGTGAACATGAAATGGGCTTGGATTATGGGCTTATGTTATCCGGGTATGGAAAGAATTGGCCCAAGGGCATTTTAGTCATTTCCTATCACATTCCAAGGGTATAATTGTCATTTCCTTGAAGGGTAAAAATGTCTTTTCATAATGTAAACCCTTTTTGACTTTTTCCTTGGCCTTTGACTTTTCTTGGTGTCGGGCTGTGATCCGGCTTTGATTGATTGTTGGCTTTTATTCTTCACTCTTGTCTCTCTTGTACTTGGATCCTTTTTCCGTTTCATTGTCGGGTTTTGCGTGATAGGTTTTTTTTTGCTCACTTTTGTCTTTACATATCCAATCCTGCACAATAGACACAAAAGCACACAAATTTCTATCCTTTTGGCATTATTTGGCTTTTATTTGGCAAAATCCCGGGTATTTAATATATACAATTAACATTATCAATGACCATAAACGAATATAATTAACTAATGTAACTAACCCCATTACAGATTCATTGTAATAATGATAACACATAAGATATAAAGAGAGAATCAATAATCATGAATAATGAATTAATCAACCTTTTAATCACATGGATGAATAGGACATATTCAAAGATGAGGATATATACCTGACATGATGGATTGAAATGGAAGATTTAAAGTGGAAGAGATATTCGCCATAGAGTTATTAGTGTGTATAAATAATAAAAACTGTTATGCCTCGTTTATATTCAGTTTTGTATCTCTGTTTTTGTGTTTACGCCGTAACAGGATAATCTGTTACGCCGTAACATAAGCTTTTAAACCATTTGTAATTCTATTTTGAACATGGGTGGTTATGCCATAACCCTCGACCTTGGTTACGGCGTCAAGTTTTTTTAAGATGACATGAACTTCTTTTGCCAAGACAAATTTTATTTTTATTTATGCAGAAATTAAAGAAAAGCAAAACCTTGTGGGTTGTCTCCCGATCAGCACTTTTGTTTAATTATTGAGTCGTTAAGTTCGACTCATTAACGACATTGTTGTTTTGTTGTTGCATTCATCAAACTTGCTCTTTGTAACCTGTGAACATGCTTAGAAAAGATTATTAGAATATGGTTAAGCCTTAAATCATTGAATAAAACTACTCCCCAGCAGCGGCGCCAAAAACTTGATGTGTATTTTCTTTTGAAATATTAATTAACCAAGTTTTACTTTTAAAAACTTGTTTTTTAACCTTTACAAAAAGAACTAACGGGACAGAGAACCCGGTCGTGAATAGTGGTAGAGTTCCGGTAAAAATCTCTGAGGTCGTCCTAATAGTAGTTTTATTAAAGAAATAAACTCAAAGAGAATAATATAAAGATAATAATTTATCACATAAAATAAAGGAAATATAACTAGGATAGAAAGGTATAGAGGCCATTTACAAGTTAAATTCCGTATTTCTTCTTGGTGCAATTTAATTAGTACCATAACCTGAAGGTATAATAAACTAAGAACGTGCATCCTTAGTTTAGCCTATGTTCCCTAGGTGGAATGAACATTGAGGGGAATTGGACCTATCCTAGTTCCACAGTGACTTGATTCCTCCGAGTAAAATGCTAACCGCAACCGCTACTCGAATGCTTGTCACAAGCTTGAATATCATAGGGATGAACAATGGAAAAGCTTACTTCTTTACGAAGTAAAGGCCGAAGCTGAATATATAATTAAATCGTGCACTAAAGCATGCAAAATACTTAATTTTATTTCAAAGATCAAGAGGACCGCTGTCATAGTATACCATCAAACCTCTAATGTATATGGATACTATGATTGGAGAATTGAGAACATCCAAGTGAAGTGGGTAACTTTGCACTTAGCATTCTCGTAATCCAGATCTAAGACTAACATCAAGATTCTGTAACACAAAGCTTAATACAGATTATGATAATAATAACAAAAGAAGTAAAGAGATTAAAATGAAACAAAATGATAATGATTAAGTGAATTACACCTCCATTGCATAGGTTTAAGGAAAAAATGTTGGAAAACGTTTACAAAACGCTACATAACTCCTAAAACTAAATTTGTCACACGATCATGCCTTTCAACATCCTTCTATCACTAGTATGATGCAAGGGAGACCTTGTTCAAAACCAAGAATTGGTTGAGAGGAGGTTGAATACTGAATTCACAGAAAAACGTTTATCTTCAATTTAAAGCTTCGAATGTGTAAGGCGAAACCCAATACGCCTTAACCATGGTAACACGTCTTTCCATAATTTTCCATGTGTTATGGCGTAACCATTTAGCATGTTATGCCGTAATTGCTGATTTACTTTCCAAAAGTCTAGAGATTGAGGTAGATACGAATAGATTTTTCGTTCTTGAATAATAGTTTACATCGAAACTAATTGGGCTTGTTATACCGTAACGATGAAATATAGAACATAGATTTCCTCCATAATGAGCTTCGGCTTTAACCACTGGAATGGATTGCCGCCGTAATCGTCCATCGAATTGTCGCGTTTAAGCATAGATGAGTTTTACGACTAACTCTGGAAAGGTTTACACCGTAATGTCTTGTGAATAATTACATAATTCGTCCCTTAACTTCCTTAAATGCTAAATATCTGCTTTTTACCTAAAAATCATAGAATAATTGAAAATGTCTTGTATTCCAGTGTTAGTGAGACATTTGTAAGTATTTTAGGGAATAAAATGATACTAAAAAGTATTAAATATTTGATGTTATCACATGATTTCCTTGGAACAATTTCTTTAGCCCCCCATAATTTTTAAGGGAATGATATAGTGTTAAGTACACAATTTTAAGATTTTGAATTTATTGAAAAATTCTTGAAAATTATATGCTCGAAACCTTATATATTTATGACAGTTACACTACATGTATGCAAATGATTTATTGAGACAATGACTGAAACTTACAAAAACCAAGAGAGATAGACATTGTCACTCTTTCCGAAGCAGCAATCTGTGGTCAGTCTCGTCATTCTCCTTTTAGAAGCTTTCTTAGCTTTCCCCCGAACCCGCAATCCTTTCTTGAGTAGATTCGAAGCGTTCTTCAGGATAGAATGATGTGAATTGTTACATCAAAGACAACTAAGTCCCGGATGTCAACAGTTATTCCCTCTAAGTAGCCAAAATGATAACACTAAAGACAACTAAGTCCCGGATGTACACACTTCTTTCTGCAGAATACTGACTATCTAAAGGAATCATCATACCTATGTAAACCTCTTTTATCAAATTTTACTACTTCTTTTGAAATTAATTTTAGTGATTAACCGGTTGAGGAACTATTAATCTAAACAGAAACATATCTTCTTTTTCTGGATTCCTAAAACTACGTAATTATTTCCAAACAATCCTAACCCTTTTAGAACTTATGGTGTTGGCAAAATTTGATCGCATGTAGTTTTAATCCTAAGTCACAATCCTTGAGATTATATTTAAACACCTAAAGTTATTAACTTATGAAAACTTAAGCCCTTGGAGCTAAAATAAATTAGCTCCCCCCCTAAAATTATTATCCGTTAAGTTAAAACTTTTTCTTGTATAATTTTCGTGACTTGATTTGAAAGATTGTTTTAAAAGATTATTTATTAATACTTTTTCTTCCCCTCAAACAATGATCTGTTTTCTATTTAAAGAGTTGTAGTCGTTGTTTGAGTGATAGAAATTATCTTTTGAAACCCTTTTTTTCAAATTCTTGAGAACACTGATTATGTTTCTGATTCATCCTAAAAATAAGATTTCTCTCATTTTGACAAATAAATGCACTGACACGTACACTTATTTTAAGCAAGCACGGGTTGTGTAGCAAAGTATACACAAGCCATTATATGAATATAAAGTAATTCATGTCTGAGAAAAATTAATTTCCCGTTATGAGGTCAAGTTTTCTTTTTGACGAAATACTTGCCTTTAAGTTGATGACCGGGTTGCTATCTGAAATAATAGCAAGCCATGTGACATGTTTTGAAAACACTTTACAACTTCTGCTCGAACTTTATTTACAACTCCGTGTCATTGTTAAATGACATTTCTAAAGTCGTAAATATTATCGATTACAGAAGACATGTCATGAAAACATATTTTTGTATTTTTGAAATTTTATAATTTTGTATTTTGTTTTTCTGATTTTATATTTTGTTTTTATAAAATTTTATAAAATGAAAAATCTTTTTGTGTTTTTAGATTTAATTATTTACATAGGATACATGAAGAATTACCACCATTATTCTTCCTTTGAGATAGTAGATCTCAACCAGACCATTTCCCACCGAATGTTATCGGATTGTCATTTGCGTCAAAGTATCACCAAATGGCATGTTCTTGTAGTTGACTTCTTGTCGAAAGCGGTCAAGAAGGATCGCCAATAACATTCTCCAATGGGTGATTCTTTGTCAACTTAGTGAGAGTATCAAATGATTGGTTAAGATGATGCAAATTTGATGGAATAACCCCTTGTAGAGTTGTTTCTTTAAAACTCGGGTCCGAAGAAAGATTATGAAGAAGGGGTGCATTATCAATTATGCATTTTGATGTCCATGAATTTGTTCTTCAATACCTTGATGAATGACTTGAGATTGAATTTCATTATTTTTTGGTGAAGTACTAGAAGATGGTACATCTTGATCAATGGTAGTTGACGAAGGAAACCGGCTGGATCAACAGCTCTTGGAGCAGAAACAACTACTGGATCTGGAGAAACAACACGTGGTGGAGGATTAAAGTACTCATCAAACAATGGTTGAAACAGGATCTCATAGTCTTTCTTGGATGGTGAAACATAAGGTGTTGGAGAAATTGGGTTTTGCACGAGTCCTGAATTGATGTATCTAGGAGTCAATGATTGAAGCCCGGGTCCTAAACTGAATTGTTCAAAAGCCATTGACCATATGACCATTTGAGGACGGGAACACACTTATATTGAAAAGATCTTATCCGAGCTAAACCGTATTGATCTCATTTTATTCACTTCCCCCCCCCTCAAAAATTGCATATGTTGTTGCCATTTTTGATGAGCAAGTGAGTTAAAATACAAGCTAATGTATGTTGATCCACTTGTTGACTGAACGAGCAGGAGAACTTATTAAAGTTGTTGATAAGACTGCTCGTAACCAAGAACATTTCTCTTCTTTTGAAGAAAAAGCGCAATGAAGCGTACACATTTCTTTTATATGAGGAGCGGGGCATACAATGTTATTAGCAGACGCTATTTTTCTTTGAAGAGCGAGGGCTGAACTGATGTGAATAGACGTCATTTGACATTAAGGACCAAGGCTTGAACTGCTATGTTCAAACGTCATTTGATAATGAAGAACAAGGCTTGAATCGTATTGTTCAAATGTCATTTGCCAATGAAGACCGAGGCTTGAATTGTTTTGTTCAAACGTCATTTTATATTAAAGACCGAGGCTTGAACTGTTGTGTTAAACGCCATATCTGTCTTTGATTAGATGTTGAGAACAACCCGAATCTAAGTACCAAGGTACGATTTGTATGACCTGCATTGGACACTAGAAGAGCATGGAGAAATAGAAACATTAGATCCCCTATTTTTGTTGGGTTCCAAGTGGTTAGTAGTCCTAGCTTCAACAATTCTAGGTTCACTACTCGAACACACATGTTTTGTTTCTCTAGGTCTCCATTGAGATGCACTACTTGGTTTTATGTTCCTCATTATAGTTGATTTAACAGGTTTCCTAAGAGGCACTATTTTAGTGGAAGTGAATCTATTTAAAAGGACACTTATTTCCAACTAGAGTGAAAGTCCTTCATGTGGGTACCCATTTATATCCAACATTTTTAAACATTTTACTAGTAGTTTTCCATTCTTTCTTTTTAATGCTCTTAACAGACTTCGCTCTAGCACGTGCATTCACATCAGACAAATAATTCACCACACACAGATCATGATTTGCATCAGATACGCATTTTTTGCATGTAGAGCACATAGATTTAGACATACTATTTCCTTTATTCAGACTACACTTAACATACCTAGTGTGGGTTTATACTCTTTGATATTTCTGGTTGCTACTTGATGTTTGCAGGATCCTAGTGTTCTTTATTTCACTTTGAGGTTTTGATCTTCTAGCATTAGTAGAACATTTTACATTTGTAGAAGGCACTAAAGGTTTGTTAGTGGTCTGAGTTTTGTGTAGATCTACCTGTGCTTGTGTTTTATTTTCTGACGTGTCACTAATCTTTGCAAAAGTGACTTTCCTAGTTTTGTTCATTGGTGTGACTGCAACCAACTTCTTACTTTTTAATGGGGAACTGGGACATGTATCACTAACATATACTAACAAATCCTGAATTTGTTTCGTGTACATACAAGCATAAGCTAACGCATTATCCAAAGGATTTGCGGTTCTAGCTTGTTCAACTATATCACGAAGAGTGTCAGCATTTGCTTTAGTGATCTTAATGTAGTCTACATGTGCTTCCTTATTATTCTTAAGCTTTGAGGAGACTGGTACTAAATCTAATTTATACCCTACTGGGGAAATCACTTTTGGCATATGCACAGATTCACTACAATTAGTCAGACTTTTTTCCTTTCAACTCTTGAATATGGTTTTTCAACTTGCTAATTGTTGTGTTCTTTGCTTGTAGCCGAGCTTTCAATTCATTTATTATGAAAAATTCATGAAATTCAGGAGCATCCCGATTTTCTCATGGTTTGTCATTTTGAAAATTTCATTGTTATGTTGGAGTTCTAATTCAAGAAAAATACACCGTTGCTCAAGTCTGGAATATGTTTTTGAAAGTTCCTTCATTTGTGAAAGCTCAGCTGCAAGTTTTAAATTCCTCTTATATTCCTCAATATCTCTTACATACTTTTATAATCGTTAATGGTAGCTAGAGAATTAACAGCAGTATGTACAAGATCTTGAGATATAAGTAGCTCCATTAAATGATCATTTTCCATTTTCAAGACATCAAGAGCAATATTATCATCAAGAAAAGTATTTTGCGCAGGTAACACATTATCAGATTTAACATCAGCATGCATTACAATATTCACAACATCTTGACAGATAATATGTTCTGAAAGACGTTCATTCTCAAGCTTTAACTCTTTCTTTTCAATTTCAAACAACTTCTTGTGTACAGAACACTGATCAACAGCAGCTTCCATTTGGTTAAACATCATTTTTACTTCATTAAATTCATTGAGAAGACCATTTTCAACATCTTTAACTAATGTTTGTAAAGAATTTTTAAAAGGAATGACTTCTTCGTTAAAAACCTTTTTGGTGTGTTCAAAACCCCATTCCCCTTCTGTAATAGCATCAGGTATAATCTGCTTTTTCACCACGGTGTTAAACTTGCGAAGATGGTCTTTAAGCTTTTTAAGGCTTGTATTAACCAGGCTTAACTTAAGAAGTTCCATAGGAGCCTTAATTTTAACAGGTGAAGTAGTAGATTGGTCAGTATTATGGTGTGAAGTCTGTAACCAAAAAGCTTGTTCAGTAGACAATTCTTGTTGTGGAACAAAATGTTTACCAAAATCTTCATACAATCGATTTAACTCAACATAATTAATTGGAGTAGTATTAATTTTCTTTTCTGTGGAAAACTAGAAGGGGGGTTGAATAGTTTACCGCTTTTTAATTTAATGTTTATGTTTGTTTATAAAAACTTATATTCGACTTTTTATGAATTCAACACTTGCACAATATGAATAGCATAAATAAGTAAGGACAAATGAAGAAATAAGAGATAAGAGTTAGAAAGATCAAACCACAACACAAAGATTTATAGTGGTTCGGTTATGAATCACCTCTTCGCCCTACTCCACTCCTTGAGCATCTAACTCGATAGTTTTCTTCACTATGTCAACAAACTCCCTTTTGGCGGAGAAAACCATACACAACTTTCACTTATATCAATTTCCGACACTAAGCTAGATGTCGAGTTCTAATCTTAGCTAGAACCAATCTATCACGACTTCACAACTTCTTCACTACTTTCACGACTTCACAACACAACTTCACAACTATACAACTTCCTTACGCCTTAGTATTCTTCACCACACTACTTCACTACTTCACTTCTACTTTCACACCTAACTATCATAACTTGGATGAATCACTAAGATTCAACTATACTTACAACAATCACTAAGATCTATCTACTATACAACTTTACAAGATTTACAAATAATTTACAAGTTATGATATGGATGCAACAAGATTGCAATACACACTTAAGGTGTAATACTTCTTCACTTGATGATGAAAGTATTCTTCTTTTGCACTTGAGGAATTAAGATTGGATCACTTAGAAACAAAGCTTTATGATTAAATGATCAAAGGTTTTTAATGAGATGTATGGGCTGTTTTTTATCAGAAAGAATAAGTGCAAAAGGTGAGAAAATAGTAGAAGATAGTCCAGTATTTATAGGACATTCTGGAGGAGCGTCTACCTATAGGCGGTCCCCTTAAACAGGTGGGTGGTCCCCTTAAAAATAAGGGGGCCGCCCGTGTATTTAAGGGGCCCGCCCTAGACTGGGCGCTCCCCAGTTTGTCCTTTTGTGTAGGGAGAATTTTCTGAAACTTTCTAGCCGTTTTAAGTCTAAAAATTTGAATTTCAAAATGTTTATTTTGAATAAAACATTTCTTTTAATTGTAGAAAATATTTTGTAATGTTTATAAAAATGTTTATAACATTTTATAAAAGTGTGAGGTTGAATAATTTTTTTTTTGATCATAAAATGCTTTAAGCATTTATTTACTCATACCTTTAAGTGATATAATTTTCGAAATGAAAATTTACTACTAATTACTTGTTTACGTTTAATTTTACATGGAATAGTTTTTTGTGATTATCAAAACGTAAAGATGTGATAAAATATTAGTAATGTTCTTTAGGCTTATTTCTATCAAACAATCTCCTCTTTTTGATGTATTAAATTTAAAAACACTCATTAAATGTAAAATTATTTTTAAACAAGTATTTAGTGAGTTTTATGTCATTTCTCCCTCTTTTTGTAGAATAAAAAAGGCATCGTCGAGAATTGCTAGTAAAATCAACGGAATAAATGCTCCCCTTTAATGTGTGCTCCCCCTCGTTCGAGGGCACCAAAGAATCGAGCTATGGTTTATTAGCTACAAAAACGAGTTAGAACAATAAAAATATTTCTAACATGTAGCAAGAAGGAAAAATATGGCATAATAATAATGCAACCAACAATAATATCCTTAGAAGTAAAATAGTGATGTAAAACCACATCATGAATCATAAGGAAAATAAATAACATGCTAACATACATGAAAATTTTAAACTACAAAGAAATCCTATAACTAGTAAAGCTCCATAGGACTTGCTTGCAAAATAGTGGATGGACAATTATTTGAGAAACTAAACATAGAGTATGTTTAGTTTGGGGAAGATGATGGAGGTGGTGGGATGATGGTTGTTGGTGGTTGTGAGAGCATATGTTCAATATATGAAAACATATATTGGAGTTCATCTCTCAATCCAAATATGAGAGTACGATTGTGAATGCAACACAAACATGAATCTCCATGTGCCTCAAGAAGGTTCCAAGGAATGGGATGACCAAAGATAGGTGGTGAAGGTGATGGAGTATCAAATTGGACATCAAGTGGGGTAATTGGTGAAAGGGTGAGAGTGATGTCCATTGATGCATTTTCTTGAGTTGGAGGTGGTGGAGAAACTCTTGGAGGAGGAGATGTTGGTGGGTTCAAGTAACCATTGGGTGAAAGTGATGTTGATGAGGTTGGTGATTTGGGTATGTAGTCAATTGAGGATGAAGAAGTATCTTTGGTTGATGGTGTTTTGGAGGGTGCATTAGGAGCACTAGGTGATGAGAGTTGAAGTTTGGGTGATGGAGTTTTTGTGTCATCTTGGGTTAAATCCACAAACAATTGTTTTGGTGGAATGATGTTGATTTTTGGTCTCTTGGAGGCTTTGGAAATGGAAGCTTTAGTGGATGCCATAGATGTTGATAATGGTTGATGAATGATGAAGAAAATGGTGTATTGGAGATGATCATTTGGAGGGGATTTATGGGAAGGAAATGGTTTGAAAATGGAATGAGTTTGAACTAGTTTAAGTTATTCCAAATTATGTTCGAGCATTCTGGGCAAAGATAGTTGAGACTAGGTAAAAGAGGGTCAAAAAGCAAGAGAAATACTGTTTTACCCGTGATCTGCTAGGGCGGTCCCCTTAATTAGGGGTTGGTCCCCTTAAAGATAAGGGGGGCACCCGTTATGAATTAAGGGGGCCGCCCTCTGCTGGTTTCCATTTTTCACAGAAAAATGATTTTTCTTAGAATTTTTTGTGAGAGTATTTCTGTTTTGGTGGTTTATTTGCAGCAAGCCCTATTGAGTTTTATGAGCACATTTAATCATATAACATGTAATAAACACATCAAATCATGAAACCAAAGTAGCATAAGTAGTTGATTAAATAAAACATCCAAAGGTTTAAATCATCATAGCAATAAAGCATCTAATAGATAAACCTTTATGACACCAAGTCTTTCCGAATAAGATCAGATAATCTCCACACATGTGTTTAAAACATACACTAACAAGTTAAAATTGTCTCTAAACTACATTGAGCTATCTAGCTAATTTTCTTTCTATGTTCTTCACTTTCTTCTTCTTGTAAAACAATCATTTTAAATTGCCTTTCTATTGACTGAACCCTCCGCGCATCTCCTTATGCATTCGTTGCGTTTGGTTGAGCAAGGTGGTTTATCAAGCAAAGAGAGTTTCATCGGTTTGCTCAGAATAGGAAGGTATATGGTAGTTTTGGTAGTTGAGTGGATGAAGAGATTTAAGATAGGTGGTAGGAGATGGGGTACTAGCACAAGATGAACCGTCATCCTCATCATCATCTCCTTGGTGAGACGAAGATCCAAAGTTATGATGGGTGGAGGTTGAAGAGACGGAGTGGCAGGCTTTTCCATGATCACTTCAGGGTCGACGGGTTTGTCTTAGAACAAGTGGATGCATGAATCGTTCAACAACATCCTAAATGCCATTGTCAAGATAAGGGTAAAGTTCTATAACATGTCGAAAGAGACGTGTCAAGAACATGCCATAAGGAAGATTTGCGGTTGGAGTAGCTTTGGCACATTCGATTCTTTTTGAAAAAGAAATAAGCAAGATTGTATTGTTCTTCGGCAACAACACAATACAACATGTGAGCAAGACAAGCGGGGAGACAGTCTCGATGTCCTCGTAGTCCGAATACATTCTCTCGAATGAGTTCTTCCCATTGCTTCATGTTGGGGCTTAGTTCTTTGGTGAGAATTTGATTTGGATTAAGAGCGACCGTTTGACTTTTAATGGTGCGGCCTACCACGACACGTTCCAATTCAAGAAGTCGACGAATGTCGTTAGGAGTAGGAAGATCGGTGCAATATGGTCTCTCGGTTTCTTGAGAATATTCAAGAGATGCAAGGTCCTACTCGTTTGTAAAAACGGCTTGACCATTGTGTGGAATTTTGAGGATTTAACCGAATTGAGCGAGAGTAAGAGTGATGAATTCGTGTTGAATCATAAAAGAGATGACAAGATAGCCATAGTCATCAATTTGTATCGTGACTTGACTATAGAAGTCTAGAATAAATCTCGAAACAATCGGTTCGTTGATTTAAAAGAGATAATTGAAGAGAATGTTAGTAAAGAAATGATCGATATTGTTGGATTTGTAGTAGGCTTCATCAACAACACGACGTTCGTGAATGTTGCGGTTTTCAATAGGTTTGTAGAATTGGGCAATAGTAGGGGAGATGTCAGGAATTTTGGATACTTTTAGGATGTAGGATTTAGTGAGAGATACATCGATGGTAGTAGCTTTCAACATTTTTGTCACCTAAACAAGTCAACAACAATGTCAAAAATATGCAAAAATAAAAAGAGTATGTAAGAAAAATACTATATGTGGGACCAAAATTACTTCGACTCTAAAAATAAAAACCTAAGAAGTAATTTTTATGTTCCTTAGTTTATTTTTAACTCAACTTTAAGTATTGACAAATGTATACATTAGATTGTATATTTTGTCAATTCATGTGAGTTTGTTTGCAATTGTTTTATCACTAGTAAAGTACTTATTTTGACTCAAAAAATCTTATTAATTCGTGATAAGCCAAACGCTCCCTTATGGTTAGAAATTTTGTCCAATATATAAAAATATATATGAATTATATATTTTGATGACTCACACTAGTTTGTTATGTGTTTATATGCGTGATAAAAATGTAGCGATGGCCATCTTGACTCTAAATAATCATCCTAGGAGATGAACCAAACACTTCTTTATTTTATAAAATTTTACTCAATTATTTGGAATATATATATATATATATATATATATATATGTGTTTGGATAATCAATACTTGATTATTTGTAACATGTTTTGGTATTAATCAACAATGTGTAAGTTTAAAAAAATACATATATGCAAAAATTCGGCCATTTGTTCATAAGTATACATGTTCTTAAAATTTTGACTCAATAAGTGTTTTAATTCAATCCTATCAAGGTTGTAGTGTTCCTACGACTATGGGAATCATTATAGTTATGGAGATCCTAGACTAAATCAAGAAATATAACAATAATGAAAAACCTTCAATTTTGATTAAGAACAAAATTAGATGAAATCAAACAAAAAGAAGGTTGAAAGACTTATAAGAAATGTTGTTGATTGACTTGTTAGTGAATGCCCTTTGCGAATTTTGGTTAATTGGAAGATTTGAGGTTTTGATTTTGATGGCAATGGTGATGGTATTTTCGTCATAGCAGGTAGGTGAAGAGGGAAGAGAGAAAAGTGATGTTTGGTATAAAATTCGACTATAAGGGAGTGTTTGGTTTCGCAGATAAGCGGTCCCCTAAATTAATTATGGGGTCCACCCTTTATACACAGCCAATCCCCTTAATTTTAAGGGGGCCGCCACCTGAAAAAAAAATTCTTTGATTTTTGGCTAGTTTTGTGAGAATAAATATTGATAATTTTTAATTAACTCTTTGTTTAATTAAAAAGTTTTGTTGACTATCTCGGACGAGATAATCAGGAAGTCAATACATAAGATGATTTGGTGACTAGAATTCTTGCGAACATGATGAATTAATTTCTTTGAACGAAAAAATTAATTGATACTTTTTGAAATGGGAAAGAGTAGATATTGTAAAGGATGAGAGATTGGAATGGAGTTAAGACTTCAACAAGGCGATTTTGATAGACGTAGTTGAGGTGAGCGTTGAGGTGGAAGGGAGTTTGTTTCATCCATAGTGGTTTAAGACTTTTTCGATGCAAAACTAATCCTACTTCTATGTTAATTATTATCCACTAACTCATTTTTCTTCGTCTACGTGAGTTCGTGGCCATATAAGATTTCCATTTTATAGTGGTTCATGGGTAATCCATGTGAAATAATAGTTCCTAATGAACAAATTCTTTTAAAAACTAGAAAGCCAACAAATCGCATTTCTAGTGACTACCATATTTCCTAACTATCACTAATACTAAGTGAAGGATTCTAGTAATCTTTTGATCAAACCAAGAACAAGAGTGAGATGTGGGTTGTGATGTTAGAGATAGAATGGATGGAAAATGGATGAAGTGTATTATGATGAAATGTTACGAAAATCCTTATGAGTTTTTCAATTAGCTTTGACGAAAGCCAAAGATGCTTGTAGATGATTTACCTCAGAAGATATGATGATTTAGCCATTGGTCCCATCGTTTCATGGGTCCGAGTTATTGTTTCGAACATGTTTTTGCATTTGATTCGGTACACATGCACGGTGAACTTCTTCCATTGAGTAAAACTTGGGTTGTTATGTGGAATATGGATTCCACATTGTGTGATTAGTGTTAGAGTAATTTTGTTTACCTTGTGTTTGTTGTTATCTGGTTGAGGTGTTTTGGAACGAGGATGAGAGTTTTTCTTTCTTCTTGGAGGAGGTGTTTTAGACCTTATTGGGGATTTAAGTAAATTCTGACTTGGGTTATAAGGAAGGGTCTTGTAAAATAGTTTTTACCTCTTTATCACTTGCAATGCAATGGAATTTTAGTATTGTTTATATGTATAAATTTTGGTTTTGTGTTTGGGTTTTGATTCTATCAATTTTTCTTTCGACTAGGACTTCTGGAGCTCTTACAAAATTTTACTTGTTTGGTTTCGCTTAGGTGACCCTTTTGTAAAATTTAATCCTAAACCGGATTTATTCTTAGAAGGTTTTTTGAGAACATTTTATTTTATTAAGTGAGTGCCTCTACTTTCATTACATTGATTTAGCCTAATATTTCTTTTCTAGTTCTCATTTTCCAACTTAAGATTTCGACATAATTTGCATTCTTCAAGTTACTTTCCTTACTTTTTTCTAACAAAGAAATTTATCCTTTTTAATTCTTGTGCTTCATTCTTCTAATTTACTTTTAGGGGTTGGTTTTTAGAGTTTTATTTTTAGCCTTGACCTTTTAGTCCTATTTTGCATGTTCTATATTCACTATATTAGTCATTTGCGTCTAATGATGACTTGGTATCACTAAAGTATTCGATTTCGGAAAGTACCTCATTGGAAGCTTTAGCCACAAGACACTTTTCGTCATTTGTCTTATCCTCTTCATCTTCGTCGCTATCACCCCAAAATCCTCCAACAAACGCCTTTTGATTTTGATATTTTGATAGTTTCGGACATTCTCCGATGAGATGATTTGGATCTCCACACTTAAAGCATTTTCTTTCTCCTTTGCCATTTTTGTCCTTTTTTTTCTTGGAATTTATTTTCTTTCTTCATGTGGTTGTCTTACGAATCGTTCTCGTCTTTTGAAGATTTTCTGAAGTCTCTTATGGCCATGGGTTTTCTTCATTTCAATTTCGGAAGGTTGAAGCTTTCCTCATAACTAGATTCTTTTCTAGCCTTTCAAGGCAAATAGATCTACTTTGTTCTCTTTTTCTTTTGACTGTTTTCTGGAATCTTTCTTAATTATTTCTTCATTAAACCTTCAAATGTTCCAATGTGATCGTCAAGTGATGAGTTGTTAGACCTCTTTGATTCTTTAATGCGTGACTTTTGGCGCCATTAGGATGTAATGCCCTAGAAATTTTCCCTAACACAGTTCTTGCTAGAAAAACTTATCTAGTGCTTTTAGACTTTAGTAATTAATTGTGTTAAATTTTAGCACAGCGCATTATCTATTGTTTCCTCTTCCCGGAATCAAAAATTATTCTTATTGTTGCCTTTAAGAAGAATCTGTTTTGTTTGCTTTTGAATTGATTATGACCTTGTTGGAGTGAGTAACAATGTATCCCAAATTTCTTTTGCGGTTTGGGACATATAAAAATTCTTTTATATTCTTTACCTGGTAAGCATTATAATTTCTATTTTAGCTTCATTATTTTTTAGCAAGTTTCTTTTAAGATCATCGTTTTGTTTATGTTAAGGTACAATTCATTCCTTTTTGTTTCGGGATTATTTTAAATAGGAGGAAAATCACATCGGTCAAATAACATGCCAAAGTTCTAGATCTTTTGGACTTCTCATAAGTTTTGAATATTTTTTTCAATATATATATTCCATCTCTTGCATATAGTGGTTGGTCTTTGCTTAGATTGCCCTTCTGAATTTTTTTCGATTCCTATAGATCGATTCAAGTTTTAAAATACAAGTTATTTTAAAAATTTGTTTGATGGCTGTCTTGATACCAATTGTGGGAAAATAGAAGGTGGGGTTGAAGAGTTTACGCTTTTTAATTTAATGTCTTTGTTTGTTATAAAAACTAGATTCGAATTTTTGTGAATTCACCAACTTGCCCAATATGAATATATAAATAACAGTAAGGCAACAAATAAAAAAGAAATAAAGTGATAAGGATCAAACCCACAAAACAAGATTTATAGTGGTGTGGTCATGATAGCACCTCTTCGCCCTTCTCCACTCCTTCGTAGCCTCTATCTCGTGGTTTTCTTCACTATGTACACAATCTCATTATGGAGGAGAAAAACCACACACAACTTTTGCTTATGTCAATTTCGATACTAAGCTTAGATGTCGTGTTCTATCTTAGCTTTAACAATATTTCACGACTTCACAACTTCTTTATCTACTTTCACACTTCACAACACAACTTCATATCTACACAAACTTTCACGCCTTCGTATTCTTCACACCACTACTTCATACTTCACTTTCTACTTTCACACCTAACTATCCCAACTTGATGAATCACTAAGTTTCAACTTTACTTTTACTAACAATCACCAAGATTTTTCTACTACACAACTTTACAAGATTTTATAAATAATTTATAGTTATGATATGGATGCATCAAGATTCGCAATCACACTTGAGGTATATACTTCGTCACTGATGATGAAGATTCTTCTCTTGCACTTGAGAATTGAGTTGGATCACTTGGAAACAAAGCTTTATGATTAAAGATCAAGGTTTTTAATGAGGATGTGTGGACCTGTTTTGATCAGAAGAATGAAGTGAAAAAGGTGAGAAATTAGTGGGGAATAGTCAGTATTTATAGGACATTTCTTAGAACGGAGAGTCTAATCTCATGGGCGGTCCTCTTAAAATAGGGAGGAGGTCCCCTTAAAGATAAGGGGACGACTCGTGTATTTAAGGGGCCGCCTAGACGGGGCGCTCCCTAGTTTGTCCTTTGTGTAAGGAGCAACAAATTGTATATTTTGATTAAGTTAAGTGGATATTTTCTATAAAAAAATATGAATAAATTAAAAATATAATTTAAGAATATAATATTTATTAATTTAATTATAAACTAAAATTGAAAAATACAATGCATTATTTTATGATAAAATTATTAATAGTAGTAAATTTCATGAAAATATAAGAGAATAATAATAATTATTTTTTTGGTGTTAAATGAATATAAGTTATGATTAGAACTTAGAAAAATTCTTTACAACAAATAATATAATCATCATAACAATATTATAACATGTAATTTTAAATTTATAAATAATTTTTAATATAACTTTACAAAATTTAAATTTTTTGGAACATTTCTAGGTCGAAAATTTAAATTTCAAAATGTTTATTTTGAATAAAACATTTCTTTTAATTGTAAAAAATGTTTTGTAATGTTTATAAAAATGTTTACAACATTTTATAAAAGTGTGAGGTTGAATAAAAATTTCCTTTGATTATAAAATGCATTAAGCATTTATTTATTCATACCTTTAAGTGATATAATTTTCGAAATGAAAATTTACTACTAATTATTTGTTTACGTTTGATTTTACATTGAATGTTTTTATATTTTGTGATTATCAAAACGTAAAGATGTGAAAAATATTAATAATGTTTTTAGGCATTATTTCTATCAACATTTTCTTTTGAAATTGGATCGTTTTATTTTTCAAGCATTTTAGATCGACTTACTTCTTCCAAAATCAATGTCTCTGCATCATCAATCACTGGAATAACAGCATGTTGACTAGATATTACACTACCATCATACAAGGTTGGCTTAATCCGCTAAGCTTTCTTAAGATAAAACGGATTTTGATAACCAAAAGCTTTTTTGTAAGTGTCATCATAATAAACTTGTGGTTTCGTTAACATGTGCATTGTTTGAGCAGATTGACCCACTTTATCTAATATACTATAAAATACAGTCCCCACATTCAATGTGACTGTATTAATGATGTTGCAATTAAGTTTTCTTGGCCCAAACTGCGTTTTGATTTACTATCCTGCGTTTTGAAGACCTGATTATCCATGATTTAGGCTTCTACAATTCCACAGCTATGAATGTTCGGTTACAGTCCCCACATTCAATGTGGCTGTATTAATGATGTTGCAATCAAGTTTTCTTGGCCCAAACTGCATTTTGATTTACTATCCTGCGTTTTGAAGACATGATTATCCATGATTTAGGCTTCTACAATTCCACAACTATGAATGTTCGGTTACAGAATGCCAAGAGTTGGTAGGATTGAATGCCATCAGGACTGAATGCCATTGAAGCCTGTAGATAATGTAAAGAATAAGGCAGTTACAGGCAGATTAAAAGCTTTTAATAATGATATGCATATATTACCTTAAATAGGTTAGTTTTAACCAAACATCCCCCATTGTACAGCTGAAACATCTAAAAGCTATTGGAAGAATGTCGAAATCACTGTCTGTATCACGCAACGAGCCAGAGCTGATGTTGAACCAACTAGAGATGGGTGCCACAGGTACTATTGTGGTGATGATTTGCAGGATGTGGGATGTCAATTCTCTAACTGGCTAATATCTTAGCACTGACTTTATTGTGTCTAACAAAGAGGTTTACTCTGATTGTTCTGTTTCTTTATAACCTGTGGAGTTGATGGTCTAATGCCAGAATATTGTAGGGTTATTTGATGCATTGCATAGCAAGGGGCAACATCGCCCATAATTTCCTGTTGCTGAAAGAAGGGACCGTTTACTCAGTGAGCCATTTTTCGGTGCACCCCAATAAGGAAGACTTTCGTATGATGAGATTTGCTGATTTTATGCTGGAATTTGATGGCGATACATGTGTTCGGAAATCTTCTGTAAAATCTAAATGCTTCAATCGTTATCCTTTTCAGTTTGTCAAAATTGACGACCTCGAACCTACAAATAACAAATATTTAATAGGTGAGAATTTGATGGTTTTCATGAATATTATTGTTCAACATGTGACATGGCATTGATAAAGTTATGTGTTAAAAAATATGTACAGATGTTGTTGGGTACGTGACCAACGTGGGTAGAACTACATAACAAAAGACAGGGTCAACGACACTAGACTTCCATCTGGCTAACCGTAGGTTCTATCTATTTTGTTTACCTATTATCAGTTGCTAAATCCACGCAAAGTACTATGAATTTGCTTATACAGATAGTGGTTAATCTCAGATGGCATTGACATAGTGCCAAGTTTCCTCGAACTACTTACACAACACATCATCATAACGATGCAAACTAAA
>BQNB010097943.1:0-25268 GCA_026074375.1 Tanacetum coccineum | reverse complement strand
CTTTTATTATTTCTCTGATTACGCGACACTATTATAGGTCGTGGTCGAGCACGTTGGATAGATACCTTGACTCCTAGTGTGAAAAATTCCAGTTAGCGAATATATCGCCAAGTTTACCTTATTCGATTGCATTGATTCTCGACTTACTACTTCTTGTGCTTGCTATGATCCTTGATCCCAACCACCTTAATATCTTTTTATGAACAATTTATACAAAAAATAAACAATAATTTATAAAATGTTTTATCAAACTAAATACCAAATTGCGTCGATTTTCATAAGAAGACAAAGCAAAAACGTGTGTCTAAAAAAAATAAAAAATAATAATAATAATAAATATTTCTTTTCCATTTCTATGTCAAATGATTTACTTACTTTCAAGGATAGGTCAAAAACTTTCATCATCATATATGGTGTGTAATAATCGAAAAAAAAATTTCTTTTTGACGAGGATGGACGTGTCGTCGCTTGGTCCTTAATTATGCATAGCCTAGCTAACTATGCATAATTCAGGAAGAGCCACGTTGTGTCGGATTAATCGTCGCCTTTAAACTAGTGGTTTTGGATAAATGTTTGGGTGAGAACACTTCCAAATGGTGAGTAATCCTATTCGATTCGATTTCCTAAAAATAAGTCTGAATCTTCTTGCGTTCCTTAATTTTTTTTTTCCGGATGGTGTTGACTTAGAAAGTCACCTTGACCGAATAATTCCGAAAAGTATTTCCGCGTGTCACGTGTAACGTGTGAAATCCCATCTAAATCACAATGTTGGTGATGAAATACCAAGAAACCTGATACCGACACTAAGAAGGAATCTTAACGAGATCAAAAGACTGCCAAAGTAGATGAAAGCCGAGTTCGAGTAACTCCGAGGCTAATGAAAAAGACTTTTCCTACATCAAATGCGTATTACTATACTTTCTCTTGTTACAACGATCGATAATTATGAAGGAAATAATCCTACGACAAAACAAAAATCACTCCGATTTTACCAATCGATAACCGTGAAAAAGACTTTTCCCACATCGAGTGTATCTTACATCATCTTTCTTTCATTTTCCCGATATGTCGAACGACGTTCGTAGAGGAAAGTTTCTTCTACATCAAACTGTGAATCATCCTTGTTGAATAAAACCTTAACCGCGAAGAAAACTTATAGCCCTGAAACGTATGTGTTCGGTCATTTGATGTTACGAATGAATCCTACACAAGCTCGAGTTATGAATTTGAGGTGTTTGATTTGTTCCTGTTCTGCCTTATGAACTCGGATACCAACGTAGAGTGATGACTCGGATACCAACGTAGAGTCACACAAGGATGGCTCAAAAGGAGAGCCTTCGGCGCGAGAGCCAAGCACAATGGTCGGATCCTACCGAACGATAATGATGTCGTCCGTCATTATTTTCCGTAGGGAATAAAACGGTATGCGATGGATAGTTGGAGTTTGCCGACTTCGTGGAAGTAGATAACAGACAATCCCGTTTGCCGTCTCCGTTTATTCAGTTGAGGAATCCTTGTGCTTGACTTGATCCACTTTGATCATCGATGGTCAACGGTGGATAGCCATAGTTGAAAAAGTATGTGCAAAACTTTTGCTTGTTATGTGTTTATGTGATATGTGATTTAGTCGAGTGGTCGTACGTTGTGCGAGCTCGAGGCGGCATTGTGAAATGACGTCCGATCGTGGGTAACGCGTACCCTGATTTTAGCCCCCCGTTGAAAGACACGGATAAGGGTCCTCGACGCTCGTTGAAAGACACGAGACGGAGTCGGGTAGGAGCGGTCGCGATTGGTGTGCGAGCTCGATAAATCCACGGATGGAACCCGGGCCGGTGACGATCGTGCCTGGAGCACCGTGAAGAATGCTCAGGGTTTGATAATATAAGCAAACTTGACCATTTGATAGGGGATGGAACCATGGCTATAAAGTCCATGAGCACCCCGTGATATTAAAAATCTCTTTTTGGGGATGGAACCATGGCTATAAAGTCCATGAGCACCCCGTGATATTAAAAATCTCTTTTTGGGTATGGATCCGCGTGTGAACAGCCTACAATGATAAAAATCTTTTTGGATATGCATCTATGGTTTTCAGGCCCGTGAACATCCTATAACTTTAAAAACTTTTCTTGGGCTAGACTTAGCCGGAATTAAGTCAAAGATTGTTGTTAATCATGGCTTGGCTATTTAGCAAGCATGAGTTAACGTGATTGAACTGATTGATTTGGCATGGCTTGGCTATTTAGCAAGCATGTCATTATGTGATTATATGTGCTTAATGATAAGTACCTTGTTTCGATTAATGTCATAGTGCTTTCGATAGATTTATGTATACTCTTAGTGATGTTCGCATCAATGCGCTTTCTTTCAATTTACATGGCTTGACGCTTAGCGAGCATGCAATTATGTGATTTAGTACGCTTAATGATAAGCGTCTTGTTTTGAATAATGCTGTAACGCCTTCGATGGAGTTATGTACACTCCAAACGATTTTTATAATGACGCGATCTCTTTTAACGAGACCCGTTGGTCGATATGTGATTTGATTTGATCGGTGTGATCACTGATGATTTTTGAATTGATCGTCGTTTTGAAAATTTTCCAAAAGCGCCCTTGGTCGTGTGGCCATAATGTGAGAACATGTGAATTCATTTGAGAATGACATCTTTCACTCATTGCAAGTAAAATTGGGACGAATAAAGCAATTAAGCGCTGGGACGTCGCTTCCTAAAGGAGGGAAGAATGTGACAACCGTCAATTTTCATAAGTTTAAATAACTATTTTTCCCTTTGACTTTTCGGGTTGACTCGACTTTTGACTTTATAATATGCATACCTGCTCTATTGACATAGTTACTACAGCGTTGCCCGCATCATATATCAATAGACACAAATAATGACCTCATTGCTTCAACACTTCCTCACAAATTATTCAACGTCCGATTTCTAATCGCTACGTACATTTCAAATATCACTAGTAACAAGCTCTCTCTACTCTTTTATTGTACAGTTATAGATTCGCGTGATTACTTCCAGCTAGAAATCCAACATCTGTCGAGAGAGAATAAGTTGTTGAGCGATCTTGACCCTCTCGTTTCTGTATAGATAGCTCTATTATATACATATCTACTTTCTCTCCCTGTATATCACATATAAGCACGCCTATCTCCTGTATCTTCTTCCTTATATCCTCTTTACAGCTCGTGATCTCCCTAATACAGCTAAATCTGTTCTACAAAATCCACTTCTAACTCGTGTGAATTACGACATAGTCTCAGGTCTATCGACTACACATATCATCTCTCTCAAACTTCGCCCCCCTGCACACGAGTCTCAGTTCTCTCTTAGATAGAGAGAGAGAGATAGAGACACTAATCTCTCAGCTGACCAATCATATATACTCGCTAAATTTATGACCATGCGCTTTGAACAGACTCGTATATTTCCGAACTGTTCTCGCGACTCTGAATATTATATATAGAGAAACCCATCCCTCCCTGAAAAGATCACTAAAGGAGAGACACCTCTCATCCACAGTATTCGCTTCTTCATAGAGAAACCCGTCACAAGATCATAAAATACGAGAGGTCTTTAATCTCACTTCTTTGACCTTAATCCTAGATACTCAACACAACACTCCACAATCAAATCTGTATACACAATAAAACCTTAATAATCCCACATAAACCTACCGCCAAATATATTTTCAATATATCTACTGTCACTAAGATGATCCTAGTGCATCCTAATCATCGCGCTATACCTATAACCCACATACTATTCCTACATCACATCCACTCACAATAAATACTGAGATGGGCTCCTACTCACATCTAGAGATAGGCTCTTATCACTTGAACATTACGAGGATGCGACATATGTATTACATTGAGAGTCACGCTCGGGTCTAATTAGAAGTATCCGCGCACTCTAGATGCCCTCCCCCCCCTAGTAGCACACGTGAAGTTCATATCGCACCTCCAGTCTCTCTCTGTATAACATGACCCTATAGATATCTCTCCATCTGTTAATACAACATATTCCACACCCGACGCTCGCGGTCGCATAACATGCATCAGCTGATGAGAGTAGCTTACAACCAAGCTCCATCAGTAGAAATGACTGCGCCTCTCTGCTACTGTCCGTGAACACGTTGTCATGACGTGTCCTCACTGTTGACTCCGCTACAACCTTGAAACATCTACTCGATCTCTGTGAGCATCACCACAAAGAGATAACCCATCATAACAATCTAGCATAAACTACGTGAGAGCCGGAATGACCTCTATTAATATCCTCCTAGCATCTCGCGCCTCTGAGTGCAACCACAACACCATCCCACCCACCCACCCCCCCCCCAAACTCCTAGATGAACGATATCACTGTCTGGCGTGTGTTCCTCCCCCCCCCCCCCCCCACCACCGACGGCGATCACCTGACAGCATATCTCAAGTCTAGTATTCATATTAACGCTATCTGCGAGTAGTGTAACATGCTCACCTCCAACTAAGAAGAGCGCTAGCCGCGCCACCATTGTTGCACAGGTTCACCGCCGTTCAGAGAGCTCCACTCTCCGAATAGTCGTACCCCCGCTGCACCAGATGTAGTAACTATGACCAATACTATCATATCTCCGCTTGCTACTAGACATATGATGCGTTCTATCACCTCAAGGATTGTCTTTATCAGAAAAACTCTAAATGATCATGCTATAATATACTCACCACAGTTTTCGCTGCTCTTTTCCCTCACGCCACAAAACAAGAGACTGAAGAACTCCCATCATGTTAGACGCCAGTTGCAGAGATGGACAGGGCTGCCTGAGAACTTCGCACTATTACCGCAATTGGACCGTCGCGAAACTTGGTGATATAACTTTTGCACATGAATGATATCAACTCAGAGATGTGTCCGCTGTTTAACTGAACACTCTAGCACACTCGCCTTGCTGAGATATCTCTCTTCTGGATACAATGAGGTTTATTTATAAAGATTACTCTCTGGATAGACAGTATTACTCTGATCACACATTCGTTTTCAAGTTAATCATTGTCAGCTCACGCCGATCTCTACCACATGAATAGTGCGCAAGCCTGACACTGAGTGACACTCTATGCATTACACTTAAAAGCCTCACCACAATGCTTCGTCGTTCCCCGACTCTGTGTCAGCTCATCAACGTTGAGGGTCGCTTAACTAAATTACCTATCAATGTGCCCACGCTCTCCGGCGCCTACCAACCACATACATCCCTATTTCTATCGGAGGCGCTAGATTTCGTACCACAGTTATCATTGCAGAGCAGCGCCTCCTAATCGAAGTCTAACTGAGAGTGGCTTGACGAACAGACTCTACAATAAATACCTCCAGACTTGACTACTTCCAACTGATAGATCAATCATACGCATCGATAATTGACAGATACTTGTCGCTCATCTGAGATGCAAGCATCGACCATGACACCGTTGTTGGAGTAACTTATAAAGACAGAAGACATCAGCCCATAAAAATTCACACAATAGTCACTGCTGGAATATATGCTATAATATATGCTACACACAGCGCTCCGCCGCTCAAAGATTCATCCCTACACTCCTACAAGATCATATGCTCACTCAACGAAGTCAAATCTCGCTGTTGAACAAATCGATTGACGCTACCCAAACCTCAGAGATATTAATCCAGCGTAACTCAACCACAGGCAATCACGACGAGAGATCACCACATCGTCGAGTAGTAGTACCCCTGAACAAGCTAATCAGCTTCGAGTTGACCACACAATATGATACCCACCGACCTCGAGGCACTTCAACCTCACTGATAATAGATCTTCTCAGCCAATCGTGCCTCATAATGTCGAGCACTGCCTTCCCTCTCTATGTCGTCACACACATCCAATCGCTCGACCCAACGCTTCCGCGGTATACATCTTTCTCAAGCCATCGTTTACATCATAAAGATTCTATAGAGACTGCGAACTACGACAGCCTATTGACGACAGCGGAGCCCTCCCTATATCAAGTCTGCAAATACGCAGATTACACTGATGCGTCAATGCGTCCCTTCGCCGCGTGGGATACTCTTACACAGCTCTCCGTGATCGCATACCCCAGACCCCCCCCAAAAACTTGCCATTGGTAAACATACATCGGGCGCTATTACATCGTCTTAATATCTACGAAGTATCTGCCGCATACTAAGACATCGAGGAATATCTCGATGAGCATAGAACAGAATTTATCACGCACAAGATTCGGCTTTGCAGCATCGAAGACGACATACATATAAAGATACTCGAGGGAAGGCTCATGACTCAGTACTGACGCGCTCCAGCCTTCTTTCGCAATAGAATCGTACGCCGTCAGAATATCTGAGCTACGCTCAATGTTACGATGCCTTTTCTCATCTAGACTCCTTTGTATATCTCATTATGTATCTATGAGAATTTGTCGGCTCGCGCATAACTCACCTGATAGTACGATGTCTAAACGCATAGAGTGACTGAGTGCTCTTACTCGAAAGACTGAGACATGATTTGCTCAGATGGACAGGACCTCATGGTTGACTCAGTCAACACACAACTCGGACTTCGAACGATCCCTGGCTCCAAGCTCACTATAGAGCACAACGTAAGGTTACAACTCACGGCTAGACAAGGCACTCTCTCAGAAGATGGTATGCATCATCCATTATAGAGACTCACAACATTAGACGCACCGAGGATGGCGCTCATGGAAAATATATCAGATCGCAGCATATTCAGTGATCTGTTGAGCTACTAAGAGCGCGTAAGCCGTCCTGAAGAGCGATCCAAGAGAAAGCTAGAGAGAGACTTTATGATCTCCGCATACAGATGTAAAGCAACAAAGGTGTATTATGGTAGTTCAAGTATATGTAGATGATATAATTTTTGGTCTACAAAGAAACGTCATTTTGCATGATTTTGAGAATATAAATGCCTTAAGAAGTTTCAAATGAGTTTAATGGGTGAAAAATAAATTCTTCCTAGGACTGCAAGATGAAGCATGAAGGAAGATGTCGGTTTTTATAAGCCAAGACAATGTATGTGAGAGATTTTGAAGAAATTTGGCTTTGCTCTTTAGTGATGTCAAGACAGCAAAGCACACCCAATGGATAACCCAATACTGACTTTGCTTAAGGGGATGGTGAATGTGAAGAGGTACGATGAACATTTGAATAGGATCCATATTGTCGATCATTAAAATATATCTAATCTCTTCAAGGCTTGACATTATGTTTTCAGTCAAATACAAAGCAGACAAAGATTCATATTGATAATGAGAGTACTATTTGCATAGTAAAGAACCCTGTTTTTCACTCAAATACAAAGCACATTGAGATAAGGCATCACTTTATCAGAGATTCCAATGTGAAGAAGCTTATTCAGATGATTAAGATTCACACAAATCAGAATGTTGCAGATTTGCTCACAAAGCATTTAATTTAGCAGATTTACTATATCTGATTGCAAGTATTGGTTATTGCTTAAGCTTCTGAAGTATTGATTAAGGGGGAGGATAATTGTGTTTTTCATATGTAGCGGATTATACAACAAAATGATGATGAAAAAAGTGATAAAAGATGGAATTTGAGTTTAGTGCTGGTAACTTTAAAGTTTCATGCTATTAAGTATAATTAGTGCTGCTAGTTATACTTAATACTACTAAGTTAATACTGTTAGTTATACTTAATATTGTTAAGTATCATTAATACTGTGAGAATTGAGAGAAATTAAAAACAGACAGAGAGAATTGTGAGCAAAAAGAATTAAGAGAAATCAAAAATAGACAGAGAGAAATTGGTGAGCATAAAAACAGAAAGAGAGATGTGTGAAAAAAAAAACAGGATAGAGTTTAATTGGTGAGTAAAAGAATGAGGGGAAATAGTGAGACTGAAAAAAAATAGAAAGAGGAGATAGTGTTGAAAACAAAAATAGAAAGAGTGACTTTGTGAGCTAAAAGAATTGAGAGAATTGGTGAGAATGAAAAACAGAAAGAGAGATGTGTGACATAAAAACAGACAGAGTGATTCAGTGAGAAAAAGAATTGAGAGATATAGTGAGAATAAAAACAAAAAGAGAGCTTGTGAGAATCAAAATTGATGATGGAAATGCTTTTTGAACGAAAAATTAGAGTTTTATGTGGTGACTTAGTTAATGCTGCTAGGCATACACTTACTACTGCCAGTGTTAGTTAATGCTGTTAGGCATAAACTTACTACTGCTGGTTAAGTTAATGCTGCCAGGCATAACTTACTACTGCTGGGCTACTGCTGGGTCAGTTAATGCTGTTAGGCTTAACTTAGTACTGCTAGTTCAAGTTAATGTTGTTGAGGGTGATTTCATAAATACTTCGATTGAGGGTTTCATTCAATCACTTAATCGATTTCAATCTTTGTTATACCCTTTAATCATAAACCCTAATCTTCAATTTATTCTTTAAATCATCAAACACCCAATATCAATGCTGCCCTAGTAAGTTCGCTAGTTACAAACATGGTGCAGTCTTAGATATACCTACTGAAAGTGTGTGTGGTTTTGAGCAAATTGTAGTGTATTTTGAACGCAATCCCCCCTCCCCCCCCCCCCTCCATATCTAATATTGCGTTATAACGGTTAATCCCACAATCTATTCTGCTGTATTAAGCAATCTGGACTACTGAAAAAGTGCAAACTGGTTAATGGAGAGTGCAGGATTCAGCCATAGTAGATAAGAAGAAGGTGATCATCACTGAGACAAGTATAAGAAGAGATCTTCAACTTGCTGATGAAAATGGTACTGAATGTCTACCTAATGCTACCATTTTTGCAGAACTGGAAAGAATGGGGTATGAAAATCTTACACAAAAGCTTACATTTTATAAAGCTTTCTTTTCACCTCAATGGAAATTTCTTATCCATACAATTCTGTAATTCCTTTGGTACGACTACAGCTTGGAACGAATTTTAGTTGTGTCACATGCCCTAGCTATCATTTGAGACTTGACATATAAACAAAAAATTCAACTTTTCCAAGTACATTTTTGATAATATGGTGAAGAAGTTGGAGGGTGGGGTTAAATTTCTAATCGTATCCTGGTTTTGTGCCAAGTGATTCCTGAATAACAAGGTTGAAGGATATGTGCCAAACATAAAAAGTTTATGTTTACACCTTACATCACTCTAGAAGGTCATTGCTAACATGAAAAGGCAGGGAAAAGACTTTTCTGTGGGATCAGGGACTCACCTCTATTTCAAACTACGTTGGTTCAAGCTCAGGTGTGGGGTGAAGGTTCAGTTAATGCCTACTGATCTCAACACACACCACACTATTCTAACCATCTACATCACATTTAGTCTCTGAAGAAACCACCCAAGGTGAGATCAGAGGAAGACACTGAGGTTTCTCTACTTTGTGTCCTACAGAGGCCTATCATGATGAGGCTGCCAATGAGAGAATGTACCTTACATTTCCATATGATCCACTACTCAGTGGTGAGTGAAAGACTAAAAAATAATTGAAATTGATGGAAACTTTGTACGGCTTTATAACAAGAGTTCTTGCTCTAGAGACTACGAAGATCTCTCAAGCTATAGAGATTACTATTAAAGGAGAGGTCAAGGGAAGTTAGGAAAGGAGGATAAGTCAAGAACAACTTCCAGGACGTTTAGAAAGGTTAAGGATGGTTGGTTAGAACTAAAGAATAGAATCCTCTGAAGATGAAGGTTTTGGGTGTTCAGGAGGATACAATCCAAACCAGAGGAGGAAAATTGTGATCTTGATGCATGATACAGAGTTTACTTTGGTTGATGGAGGATCAGGGGAGGGAATGATGATATTTTATGTGTTGTGATTAAGGCAGTTTTAGATGAGCGGGAAGTTGAGGTTGAAAAAGGTACGTTAATTACTATTGAAGATACTACTCCCACTGCTTCAACAAAAAATGTTGATGTGTTGACCTCTAGACACGGACCTTAATAGAAATCTAAAGCAGCTAAAACACAGGATGTTACAACTGCTAGCTCAAACATATACAAGTGTTGTTTCAAGACCAAGGCTAGAGGGGTTGTAGCTTCAAGAGCCAAGGAAACATTTTCCAAACAACAAAATCCCCTATCAACCATCTTAACCTTCCAATGGCTAATGACAACAGGCAATGAGCAAAAATAGTTGTTAGATGTGTAGAAAATTGACTCGGTCACCCAGTTTATTTATCTATTTTTAATTGCTCATAGTTAATAGTTTAACGTCGATGACTTACGTTGTAATTAACGGGTACTAATACCGCGTATTTTTGTAAAAAACTATATAAGCCGATTCCAACACTTTGGAAGAGGTAAGCTCAGTCATTTATTCATTTTTCTATTCTTTAAAACTCACTTGTTTCTCTCTCTTGTGAAACAATAAAAAAAAACCTCTATTGTGTAGTCTCTCTCTAGCATATTAGCAAGTCCAAGAATCGACACGTGTTATGTTATGTATGATATACTACAATTAGGTATCAGTGCACATGGGATGATTAGATGTCGTGTTGTTATGTGCGATTTTCTTGCTTGTTTTAGATCGAAAAAAGTGACTATTGAAAGGTTCTTATGCTTGTTTTTTAATTTCTACCAGATTTTGAAGTTCTGTAATGTTAAAGTTTTGGGTATTCTTGTTGCTTTCGCCTCTGTGTTGGTACTGTGCTTGTCTTCTGCAAGAAATTTAAGCAAAATGTTCATAGAGGGTAATTCTATAGTGGCTTTTGTCGGAGATAAAAAAGTCGTTGTTCTTCGTTAGAGGTTTGCCAGAATTTCTTAACAGCGGTTTTGCTTAAATAGAATATTTTATTTTAGTAGGTGACAAACTGGTCTGAACACACGATGGGTTGCTTTGGCGGCGAGTTGTTAACACATCGCGGCGAAGTTGTTCACAACGCGCGTTTGCTTTTTGTAATAGGCGCTGGTTTATCGTGAACATGTGACAGCGCGCTTTGAAATATTTTAATAGAAAAATAGATCTCTTAAGGAAGTTCACGGCGGTTTTGAACAATAGGCGGGGGTTGCTTGAAAATTGCAAACGAGCGGTTTGCTCTCACTAAACTCAGAGCGTGGTCTGCTTTTATTTCATCGCGGAGAGTTGCAATCTGCGGCGAAGGTTGAGCAACTGATTTGAGATTGGAATTTTATTTCAAACTTTGGACTTAATATCACTATAACAAAAAAAATTACAATTACGTTAAACCTCACCATCTTTTAATGCATAATCTCACTAATCATTGATCGATCTGTAAAGTATCATATCATAGTGTAATTATCAACTAAGATGTTTAAGTATGTCTGAAGATTCAGTGTGACGGTTCTGTATACACGACTCACCAATGCTTGATAGAAAAGACTTTGAATCTTGGCATACAAAGTTACGTCTTGTATGTCTGGGAAAGGTATATGGAGAGAATATAATGAAGTCATATATGAAGGCCATTTCATATGGGAAACGGTCTCAGCGGTTATTGTATGCAGGACTGATGGTGCAGTTCAACAAGGTTTCCAGTTACGTGCTAGAGTCCTTAAGACCTTTTAGATGAAAGAAAGGAAGGTATAATGTGACATTCATTTGCAACAAATATCCTACTTCACAGGTATACCAAAACTACATTACTCACTCATCAACCCACGTTACTGCCGCCAGAGCATTGATGGAACAATGTGAAGATGATCTGGAAGGTTCTGAAGTTAAAAAAGGATGACGAGGGGAATTAATTTATTTCGATGAATTTGATTACTTCTTCAAATCAAAGGAGTAACGTTCACGGGATAATATGTTTATGTTTACGAAGCTCATTAATGGACTTGTGAAACAGCAAGATGACCATGCCAGGATGCAACGTACTCTAATGTTTGTAACAACACTGATATCTGAGTGGGAGTAGGATTCATAAATAAAGTCAAACTTATTAGAGGTTTAGGGAGTCTAATTTTGATCTGCTTTATGCCTATTTGAAGCAACATGAGGTTACTGCTAATGAGGAACTGAACAATGATGGAAAAGGTTCCTTCAACTAACTAATGATCCTTTGGCACTAGTGTCGAATGCCTCTGTTCAACAGTATCTAACACAATCATCCAAGTCTCCTCAATCCTCAAATGAACCATCTCCTGCTGACAAATTTCAACTAGACTCAGGAAGTTCTTCAACTGAAAACTTGAATGAAAGTTTATTCTCAAACTCCTATTCCTCTCCTCACTCAATCGTCCTCAAATCACATCTTGCTTCAAAACAAAAACAATACAACTTTGAACGTAGTCTAATGCTAGCGAACCAAGAGCAAGGTTTTCAAGACGGACAGATTTGTAGTTCAGATGTCCGTGGAAGATACAATGCAAATAAACATGGTAGGCTCCATTTTTAGAGAAAAATGGCCCGGAAATGGTTGTAGCTGGGAAATGTAGGATGTCAAAACAGAGGAAGGCATTTTCCAATCTGGTCAAGCTAAACCCATTAAGAGCTTACAACTGTAATGGACTAGGGCACATAACACCGAGACATGTCCAAGTGCCCAAAGCGACTTCAGATTTAGACTACTTCAGGACAAAGTATGCTCTAATGCAAGCCCAGGAGGGAATGGTTGTAGGTCTGGATGGAAGGAACAATGTCGATTGTTTATTGCAGGTGAACAGTGTTTCCAAACTTTGTGATAATGTGGATGATTCAACCGAGAATGATTTGGCACTCAATGTGGTTCATATCTTTGCAAGCTTGTATCAATGTGATGCATTATCGAATTGCTGTTGATGAGGATCTAATGTACAGACCATGTTCATGGTATTCCTTCATTGATGTAATCCATATACTCGATGAAGCCGGGCTATAACATGACTCGAATACTCCATTTGAAGGTACTAAGATCTTGATACCTTTGTAGATCATTATGGATGAGTATCATGAAGTAAAGATGATGCAAACGTACTTGTTACAACACAACTATGTTGTTGACTCTAATGTCTGAATATACGAGTGGGATAGTATTATTATTCCGTATAATCAGTATCTAGAAGACCAACAGAAGAAATTGTGTTCCAAAGTAATGATTCATTTGTACAAAATGTGCATTAATGTCAATCATCCATGAAATGCATGAAGAGGGGTGTTCAAACAGGGTGTACAAAGTAGATTAGCAAATACGCCAGACAGGTAGTTAATGATTCATTTGTCCTTGAACTTGCGAGATATAAGGAATTGGTAGGGAGTATGATAACGGGCAACAATGTTCGAATTAACTGATATGAGACGAAAATTGATGAACAAATGCGAATAATTATACTCAGACAAAATAGAAAGGAAACTTCTTTTAAATCAGAACTTCATTCAATACAAATTATCTACTTAGTTCAACCGTGGCCTTATAAGTCAAAGACAGAAGAGAAGTAACCATTTTGAAAAAAAGGAGTTTTATACCAAAAGAAGGAAAATGTCCTTGAAGGGCTTGTACTAGACATTAAAAAGGCTAAGTAAAAGGTTGAAGATAGATTATACAAACAAGATCAGTCTGTTCAAACGGTTCACATGTTATGTAAACCAAGATCATTTACTGATGAAAAGAGAAAGTGGCAATAGGACTACAAATATCCCTTATATCTCACTCGTGCAAAGCAAGCTCAGTCTGCTCTCTATAATGGTCATGTACTTGTCACGACCAATCATACACCCACTATTGTACATGACTCAGAGGATACTCGTGAGATAGCTGAGATAACTAGGAAAAGAATGATGGAGAAAATGAAAAGCCCTCTATGTGTGGAAAATAAAGTTAGGATTGCCCCCCCAGATTACTCGAAGGAGAACCTTCTTGCAACCTTTGCTCCACAAAGAAATCTGACCCCAGAACAGATATTTTGGTCCATAGATAATAATGACAGGAAAAAGGCTGAGACCTCAGTTCCAAAACCACTTTCAGCATTGACAGTGTATCCACCCAATACTCCTGTCAAGCTTGTCCCCAGAGTTCTTCCAACTAAAAGTCAAGTGAAGATTAATCTTTATGTACTCACACAACTTTTTACGGAATTTGACAAAACTTGCAAAAAGAGAATCACCCCAACAGGTGTTACAGAAGGGGAAAGAGGTTTTGAGCAAACAAAAAGATGTTACCTCACTGAAGTTATTCCATTTTTCAAAACTCTTAAAGAACACTTTGCAGGAGTTCAAACGGCCCTCTTTAAAGAAGTTAAAGTAATGGAAGAAATTTTTGATCAAATGAATGACGAAGTGGACCAGAATACTGTGGACAAGCAATGTGCTGAAATTGAAAGGAAAAACCTTCTCATTGCAAATGAGAATCTGATTGCTAATTGTTTGTCGAATCAACTGTTGTATGATGTGGAAAAATCACGTTGTCTAGATCTTGAAACTGAGATGTCTAAAGTTCAAAATGAGATAAAACATGTTTCAAAACTTGAAAGGGAATACCTAAATTTGCAATTGAAGTATCAACACCTACAAGAAAGTTTTGACAATAACAAATCACAAACTTCTCAGGATGTTCCTGAATTTAACTCATTTTTCAAGATTAACAATCTAGAAAATCAGATTCAAGAAAAAGACAACGTGATTAGAGACTTGAAAGTTCTAGTCTCGAATGTGAATGACAGAAACTGTGAGCCTTATAATGCTAACGATGTCACTGATCTTCTTGAACAGAATGAGCGTTTAAGAGCAGAAATAGAAAAGGTTAAGCAGCATTACAAGGAAATGTTTGAGTCTATTAAGATCACGCGCACTAGCACTAATGAACAGACATCTTCCTTGTTAACACAGATTGAGGATCTAAAGGCTCAATTAGAAGGCAATTTGAAAGTTGCCACTAGAAGTTCTGTCAAAACAAAAGTTCTTGCTCCTGGTATGTATGCCATAGATGTAGAACCAATCCCTCCTCGCCTTAAGAACAATAGGAATGCTCATTTAACCTATATCAACCATCTTAAGGAGAGTGTAGAAACAGTTAGGGAGATTGTAGAGGAAGCTAGAGTAGTTAAACCACTGGATAATGTACTTAACTATGCTTGTCAATACACTAAGTTATCTCATGAAATGTGTAGAATATGTTATTGCACTATGCCAAAAGAATTCACCGGAAAGAGATAGCAAGGCTCCTTCTATCCCTTTAACTAGGAAAAAACCACAGCAAGTTACTTTTACTGATACATGCAGTACATCTACTAATAACACACAGAAACATGGAGTGCACCAGAAAACTCAACCGTCTAATGTCCAGGTGATTCCTTCTACAGGAGTAAGCAGTTCCACTCGTGCAAGCGGATCAAAGCCTAGAAGCAATACAAAGCACAATAGGATCCTGCCAGCTAAGAGTGTGAATAACAAGAAAGTAGAAGACCATCCTAGAACTACAAAAGTCTGTTGACAAACGTGAATTGAGTTGATCTATCATTAGCTCTAATCATGTAGTAAGTAATTCAAAATTCTGAATCTGTTTGTCAAAACGTGTAACAAAATGTTTGAATTCAAGAAATCGATTAAATATTGATGTTAATATATTGAGCACGTGAATGCTACCCCACTGTTTAAATTGTCTGTGAATAACGGGAACAGATTTAGAAACTAAAAGGCAAACTGTCTGGATAACAGTCCTGAACAAGACCAAGCAGTATTTGCAACCAAAAGGCAAACTTTTCCTGAAACAGCTTGAACAAGACCAATCATTTTGAAAGAAACGCAAACTATTTGCTAAGTGGTTATCAATGGAGACCCACAGGAAAGAAATTCATCCTCAGTAAAACTAATTGTGGTTACAATGAGACCCACAGGAAAGAAATTTGCCTAGGCGAACTATGCCCTTGTAACTATGCTTCCTTTACATGTACTACTAATGTTCAGACTAACCGACAGGACCCCAACACAAATTGAGGGGATCAAATTCCAAAACCCTCGCAAATCCGACTAAATTCAAATTCAGGTGGTTACAGATCATCCTTTGGTATCGGACTCAGGCTTCAAAACTCGATTTAGAGGATTGGATTGCACCATGTACGCAATCATTTCAGGACCCAGCCTATCTGATTACCCCGATAACTTCAATTCATGGTCTCGCCCCATCTGCCGTCCCTGCAACTACAAACATTCCACCACAATAAAGGATCTGATGGAGATTTTATTTCCAACCGATGTTCGATGAGATACTTGATCAAATCAACAGATAGTGAACCAGTCCAAGGCAACTGTAGTTAACGCTGCCAATTGTTTCACCAATACATCTGATTTCCTACAACGATTGCTCAAGATGCACTTCTACAAGCATTCACTGTCAGTCCTCACAAGGCAATCCTCTAGTCTTTCCTTCAAGGTGTTTGCAGCTGGACCATCTAACTGAAGACACCTCAATTACTCAAGCTGACCTTCATCCCTCAGTTAACCCTGTTGCAGATAAAAAAAAAAAAAATAAAAGGAAGAAAAAGTGGAATAAAAAGAGGAGGTAGAAACCTAGTTCTGCACAGTCAACATCAGGGGATGTTAGTTTAGCTGAACCCAACCAAGTGAGTCAACCACCGGATCATCTCAGAAAATGGACCAAGGATCACCCTCTTGATAATATCATTGGTAATCCTTCTCGTACGGTATCCACCAGAAAACAGTTAGCATCCGATGCTTTGTGGTGCTGTTTCCATACTGAACTGTCCAAAGTCGAACCCAAGCGAAGATGGGCCCCCCCCAAATCCCCAGATTTGTTCAAAATGCCGTATAAGAAGACTGCTGTATCAGAGCCAAAGGCAAAGAGAAATTTCACGATTGGTCGACTTGAAGTATAGGAATTAGTACATGCGCCAATCTATGTTTATGGTTTTCGCTCTCAAATGGATCGACAAAAGTGAAGCTTGATGAATATGGTGATGTACTAAAAAAACAAAGCTCAGGTAGTTGTCAAAGAGATATAGGGGGGTCAGGAGGAGAGTAATGATTTATGAAGAACGTTTGCTCCAGTTGCATGGATAGAGGCCATCAGAATATTTCAATGCCATTCAGCAACACAGATATGATCATCTACCCAAATGGATGTCAAAACTGCCTTTTCATTAATGGCGTAACTTCAAGATAGATCCTATTGTCATTCAGGTCCTGAAGGATTTGAAGACCAGGATAATCCTACTAACGTTTATCGTTTGAAGAAGGCTCTTTATAGGCTAAAGCAGGCACCAAGGGCGTGGTATGACACACTATCAAAGTTCCTTTTGGCCAACAATTTCTTTAAGGGTGTCGTGGATCCAACGTTATTCAAACGAAAATCAGGCAAACATATCTACTTGTACAAATCATATGTAGATGACATCAATTTTGCCCTCAACAGATCATAATGCGTTTACGAATTTTCTAAAGAAATTGAGCTCCAATTTTAGCTGTCATGATGGACAAATGTTGTTTTTCTAGGACTACAAGTTCTCAAAGTCCTATAGCATCTCATTAACCAAGCAAAATATGCTCTCGAAACCTTAAAGAAATATGGAATGGATCTCTCTGACCCTAGTCGATACACCAATGTGGATTCGATTGAAACTGGACGAAGGATTCTCATGGGGATTCCAGTTGACCAAACTTGATTTAGAGAAGAATGTTGGGTCCCTATGTACCTTACAACCATAGACCAGACCTTGTATACGCGTGATCATGTGTGCTAGAAATCAGGCTAGCCTAGCCAAAAAGTCACCTTGAAGCAATCAAGACGTATCTTTCGTACCTCAAAAGAACCATTAACATGGGTCCTTGGTATCCGAAGGACAATGCTATGTCACTAACAGCTTATGCAAATGCGGATCATGCGGGATGTTATGAATTCGAGAAGGAAGTACGCCTGGACGTTTGTGACAAACGTCAATTTTCGGAACTTTAAATAACTATGTTACCCTTTTTTCTTTTCGAGTTTGACCGTTTGACCTTTTATCGTCAAAAAAAAAAAAAAAAAAGGGAGCGACGTAAACTCCCGTATTTAAGGTCACTACTATTTAATATCTCATAATTAATTTATAAATTTTAAACAAGTTACTTTTATTTGCATCTAGACATTTTATTGAAATCGTCGTTTTAATTAATTACGAGCTATGCTTAAAACAATTATTCGTCTTGGACCTTACGTAAATTAAACTTTTCAGAAAAGCATTCCATTTAATGTAGAATTATTTTTATCATGTTCGTTTTTACTTCGTGGTTTTGCCTTAACTCTCGTTATATTTTACGTTAATACCCGTTAGCCTCAAAACTACCCACCTATCTTAAAATTTATACCCTAAACATCAAAGTTTATAAAATTTAAACTTAAAACTCATCACCACCACCTCACATGAGGCGTGGCATGATATGGTGCAAGGACTAAGACAAGTGTCTTAAGTCTCTTGCATGCATCTTTGATACAAAACCATCTACATCTTCCATTTCCTCCCATTGTTTACAAAAACCACACACACATCTCTTGTTTTTCTCTCCCTTTTTTGCCGAATTCATCACCACCATAACACCATTTCCATCAAATTTTACCCTATCTATAATAACCTACTAGTGAATATGACTACCTAGTATGGTTTCCTATACTTTTTGAAGTGATTAAAGGGTGTTTTCAAGGAAGTTTATATATATTTTGGGGCTGAAGTCATTGAAGTTTTTATGGAGTCATTTAGGTCATAATAAAAGTGTTTGTCCAAAACTATTTGGGTAATAGATTTCAAGACTTGGTGTAAGGATAGTTTTGGTTTTGGGTGATAATCACCACTTACATCATTTTGTGGGTATAAATCTTTACTAATTTTTTTGTTATTCTTGTATTTTCTTGTATTTCATTTATAAATGTAATTGTAAATATGATGAATATGATGATCAAGAGTTTATTGGGTTTTGTGTGTTACTAATTAGGTAAAAATGGATAAACTTAAGCTTAACATGGTGGAAATCACTAGAAAAAATTAGGCATAAGTAAACAGAAAGTTTGACATTTTTTGAGTATGATAAACAACTGATTTGACTTATCTAAGTTGAGTGGACAATTGTTTTTATGAATCTAAGTATCAATATGGATCAACACTTGAATGTAAAATTGCATTGAGATATACCATTTTACCAAAAGTAGGCAATTCTGACCTTGCTGGACAGAACGTATAAAAAGTCATAATTACACTCTGAGTTGAGTAAAAACCTAAAACTATGAGATGTAGATAAACTCATGTAGATACTGGACCAATTGATAGTCAACCAATTCATCATGTTTGAAAATGGGCGTCAAACATGGTGAAAAGTGAGATTTCAGCCAAAAATGATAATTAACTTTGAATAAAGAATTCCTTAATATATATTATCACTCAAAATAAAGTAAGAAATAACTTATAAACTATAATGTAACACTTAAATTATGAAACTAGAAATGTACATATTATAATACACTATTTTATGGTTAAAGAGATAGAACTATTTTTATAAACATAAACCTAGATAAAACTTTGTACGTCGTATAACCATACTAAAAGTATGTGTAAAGCGTTTATATTGCGACGAAACCCGGAGGTGGATAGGACCCACTTTTGGGAGTTTTTTAATATAATGACCCTACTTGACCTAAAACTGTAGTATCAACCTCGAAACCCAAGAAAAAAAAATTTATACAAGTTATACACATAAACTTAAAATAAGCCATAAGACTTAAATGGGCCACTATACCCTATACATTAATTTATAACAAAAAGGACTTATTTGGGCTTAGGCAATGGACCCCAAACCACTTTGTGCCATAATAGTTTGGACTAAGATCCTGTCCATGGACCATTAAAATATGACCAAATTACTTAAATTGTCTTATAATTGGGCCTATGGGCTTTTTGGACCACTTAGTGTTAAAACTAGTTTTAAAATCTAGCAATTAAAAAAACTAGTAAAATGAGACATACTTTTACCTTAGAAAACTTAAGTGTGAATTAACTTACCCAATTACATAACTTGTTCATCATACTCCATATAATTAACATGTCTATTTTGTCGTCATTATTAAATTTTTACCGACATAGAAACCTAAAACCCATACATGTTGTATAGGTTCTGGGTGATTACGTGCCGACGGCCAAGTTCGTTTATCGCCGATCTATTTTCTTCCGACATTACCAAGTGAGTTCATAGCCTCACATTTAATTCTTTTTATGTTTTAAAAAAAAACCCGCGAGGGAGATACATGCTTGTTTTAGAAAATCGAACACAGGTGATTTTATTATGTGAACGTTGCTATGAGTGTATTGTTGTGGCCTTTCCTTCATGAACCGTCAATCACCGCTAACCGGTGAACGCTAATGCAATAATAATAGATCTATTTTGGCCTAACGACCTGTCAGACGTGTGTTCCTTGCGAGGGCATACTGAGACATATTGTACTTAGTATTGGGAGTGTTAGCACTCCAGGTTGGGCACATGGTTAAGGTTCGGTTCGTGGCTCTAGCATCATTGTGATTGTTCTATGAACTAAATGTTTTGCTATGCTTGTGTTCAAAATGATTGTTATAAACTCTATGGATTCACTCAACATTTTTGTTGACGTTTTTAGCATGTTTATCTCAGGTGTATACTTGCTAGCTTGGATGGGATGGAATGCGGATATCGAAGGACGTGGACTTGGTGAACTTTGCACATATGATAAAATATTTTCTTTTAAAGAAACTTAAACATGTTGTGGATTATTTTGAAATGAGTTTTTATAAAGTTATTGGGACCTTGTAACTCTGATCTTTTTAATAATAATTGAATGTCGTTTAACGTGACTCGTTAGCTTATATTATGAAGTAGCACCCCAATGTTGTATTCTGATGTGTTGCAAATTTGAGGGTGTTATAATACGATATTGCTCAACACTACACTAATACTGATGCACACAAGGTCAGATTAAATCCTTTATTTGTAAATGCACACAACATATCCACCATTGCATTGCATCATCCATGTTTTTTGATTCTGTATGCAGCGGAATATACAGTCACCAAAATCATTGAGGAAACTTATGTGGTGTAGATTTCATATGGTTTCTAAGGTACACAACTTTGACGACTTTAAACTTATGTGTACCAACAACAATACTATGAAATTTTCACTTTACAGAAAACATGCAAAGTAAGTTTTAAATTTTAACACTAACTATCTTAATCTGAAATGAAAGACGTAAGGGGTGATGTGTTAAAATGCTTGCCTATTAAAGAACAAGGCCTAGAGCAGAAAGCCATAACAAGAAGAGATATCATCATCGTCAATGAAAAATAAGACCGTGAAGCTGAGGTTGTTTGGTATACTTTTTATAATAACTCCTTATAGGGGTTGTTATCCAAATGATCAGATTATTTTTAAGTAGCAAAATCGCAATGTTCAGAACATTTGTACAAAAACGTTGATAGCACTCAACAATATATCACTGCTTAATATATCACCGAACAAACCCACCACCATTAGGAGACAACCTTCTCACAGACGCGGCGCCATCAAGCTTAATCATATAAGGGTCATCTCTGAATATGCGGTACTCTTCTCTGTTAGCATGCACCACAAAGTTTTTAATAGAGTAGACAAACCCTTCCTTTAGCTTGAGAAAGTTGTGGGCTACATTAGCTTTAGCAAAACCATGGATAGCATTACCATGTACAAATGCGAGACAACAATTAAAAGATGTCCAACAATATTAAACCAATGAGTCACATACCTTTGCATCCGACATGACGAAATCCGTACTGACATAACGGCCGGTAACAGTGTGCACATCCCAGGTACGACAAATCATGACATTGATCGTTCCAGTAAGACCCTGTGTAAGCTCATCCAGGTACAACTCAGATGGCGGCCGTGCCGTCTTAACAGCTGGAGGAAGGTTTCCCTCAGGCAGCGCATTTTGATCATTAGCAGCCTTCTTCTTTGCGGTTTTATTTTAGTTATGCAGGTCCAGCAAGATAGCATGGAATTTATACCACAATGCAACTCCTATCATACCTGCAATAACTCTTATAACTCCCAAGGCTCTCCAAGTTCCGGCATTTATGGATAATTATAGACTCTCATCAATGGAGAAAGATGTTACAATGAGGAGCCTTTACTCTCGATCACCTGGAAGGTCAGGAAACTTAATGCAATAATCATTACGTCTACACATTTAATTTAGAAACTGAATCTTTATATATAATAGATATCGATATATACAAGGAAAAGTGAATATGTGGCTGTAAGGTATGCAAGCTTGGGTGTAGAACTAACAATACTACGTCGTTTTGATAATAAATCTCCAAAACCATAATCGTATATCTTGTGACGACTTAACATCCAATCTGTTGATTGTCCAATAAAATCGATCAGACCATCTCTTCTAATTTCGGTTATGATTTGTTATTTAGGAAACAAGGGCCGAATTGTTTTTTTCCCTAGATGCTAAAATCTAATTCCCTCTCCCTGGGAAAATAACAGCTTGTTGATATAATCCCAAATTGAATTTTTCTTCATTCTTGTCTAACTTGGCAATTTTATATCAATTATATATGTTAATAACATGGAGAATTAGTTGGTTTATGTGAGAGTATCGATTCTTCAAAACATTTTGTAAATGAATGCAAAGTGTTTGATGAAATGTGTTTGTGAGTTTTCATTTAGTGTTCGCTAATATTTTGAATGGTGTTAGTACAAAATTCGTGTCGGGTTTGGCAAGGTGTTGAAGTCCTTCGTCGGGCCGGGACTCCAAACGACTTGAGTGTTTGATCTTGTACTAGAGCAAGAGAAGTGAGATGATTTTCTGCACAATTAAAAGTAAACCGTTAGCCTTACCGTGGGGACGGACCCCACGATTAGACTCCGGCGTGAGAGTAAGTATTCATGTTGTCAGAGTATATGTCAGAGAGAATAAGAATAACTGTGTACCTTTTGGGGTGTATTGTGATCCCTATTTATAGGTGTCTAGTACTAGGGTTTCCTAGTATTTCGGTTGCTTTAGTAGTGGCCAGAGTGGGTCCCTTGTCGGACAAGGTTCTGCGATAATCGTATGAACGGATGCAGATGTTTTCCGCGGACGGATCGTCCTATAGGTGGATCCGTGGGCGGATTGTCTATAACTGGATCCGCGGACGGATTGTTGGGTTCGGGCCGTGGCCCATGCGAGATTGGGTTTTACTATGGTTCATTATTGGCAGGTTGGGTCCAAAAGCCCGAGTAATAATGTGGCCCAAGCCCAGAGGCCTAGTACACCCAGTATATGTCATCAAGTCCCCCCAGTCTAGTATGATATTGCCTGCGGATTATGTCCTGCGTGCGATGATCAATGCTAGACTTTCGGCTACTTTATTTCTTCCTGGAGTCATCTATTTTATGCCGTACCGCTTCTAGGTTGGTGACGCTTCAGTGACGTGGAGCGCTGTTGTCCTTTCACCTGTTGGCTGATGTCAGCCTTTTACCAGTTTCCCATGCGCTTTTCCAACGTTGATTAGGCAAGTGGCATACACGTGGCGTCATCCAAGCATCAGTAGGAGTAAATATACCTAAAGTATAAATACCACCTTCATTTTTACTGTTTTTCTCTTCTCAAAACCTTTCCACCGCCATTGTTGATTTCTTAGAGATTTTACTTCTTATTCCACAACCGCGCGTTGCCTTCCTCGTTCTTACAGTTTTTCGAAATCCAGGTTAGCATTTATCTTAGTCTCTTCTTCAAAATGGCTAATAAACATTCCATTATGACCAGAGAGATGGTAGAAAGCTTTTGCAATAGTTATTATATTCCTGATGGAGTTCATCCTACCGCTTCGGGGCGAGATGTGACTATCACCCAATTTCCTAAGGGTAAAGTGGGTGTTTACACTAGGTTGTTCGATTATTGTGGCTATAGGATTCCTCTTACCAAGTTTTTTGTAGCCGTTCTTAAACATTTCCGTATACACATTTCTTAACTATCCCCCTTCGGTGCTGCTCGTGTATCTTATTTCAAGGTTTTGACGCGCGTACTTGATCTCGCTCTATCGGTAGCTGTTTTCCGTGCGTTCTACACACGTATATATAGTGATAGATTGTTTTCGTTTGCAAAGCGTTCCTTATCGGCCCCTTCTTGTCTTTCTAAACCCCTGAATTCTATTAAGAATTAGGCGGACCACTTTTTCTGGGTTGATTCTAAGGTATTCCCTATCTCCGTTCCTTTGTATACGTGAGGCGTGTTGGAGAAGGATTCGGCTCCCCATATTACCGCTCGTCAAGATCAGACCGTTCAGGTCCTTTCTGCTAATAAATCTCCTTTTCGGTATCCGAAGTGTTTTTTAGCTCTTGTGGGTTTGAGCCTCTATTATCCATTTAATGAGAACACTTATCCAGCCTTTGAAAGACCCGATAAAACAGGTGGGTGAAGTTTCCTTTCGGTGGGGATTTTTTTTTGGGTTATATTATTTTTTATGAGGTTTAATCTTTTGATGTTTATTCTGCAGATATGGGTTTGCTTGACTATATCAGGACTGCTGACCCTTGGAAGGTGCAGGCGGTAGAGGTTCAGAAAGGGGGAGAGTAGGTGAAGCTAATTGATAGCATAAAACATTGCTTCGTGTCTCTGGACGCTCCTGCTGTGGTACAACAAGAAGGTTGTAGTGGTTCAGGCGCTGGTCCTGACGTTTCTGCTCCGTCTGCGGAAGAAAATGTTGTTGCGGAAGAGAATGTTATTCCTGCTGGCACTTACTTAGATTTAATGGATCCGGAAGGCGATCTGATTGAGGCCGAGAAAGGAGATGCCGCACGAAAGCAACCGGATAAGGTTAAAAGGAACAAATTTTTAAAGCAAAGTGATACCCTTCCTACTAAAAAGTTGAGGGTAGATCATCCCAGCCTCGCTTCCGGGACTGGTGGAAAGTCACTTGCTAGTTTGAGACGGACTATTCCGGAGGGTTCTCTTGCATTGGGGCCTTCTTCTCAAGCGGTCGTCCATGCTAAGCTTACCGTGCAGGGGTATGTGTACGCTTGTCCTTTTATTGTCTTTATTTACTTGTATTTTCCTTGATGTCATTGTTTCTTTTCTTTGCCAGTTCCCATGTTGCATATGCCCCTGTGTATACTGCTGCTGCCGCTGTGACTTCCAGCAGGGGTAAGATGCATGCCGCGTCTATGTTAGACATAGGCGGGTCTTCCCAACTTGAGGCGTCAGAAGGGTCAGCTGACTCGTTCTACGAGATGGCCGCACTAAATTCTGAAGATGCCAAACGTTGGTATATTCCTCGCTGGAATATCACCAACGATTCACTGTTGGATGACGGCTTTTCTT
>BQNB010097942.1:10756-22691 GCA_026074375.1 Tanacetum coccineum | reverse complement strand
TCTGTGTATAATTTTTGACCTGCGTGTCCACTTCTTTAATTAATTAATGATATGCCCTTTTTGGTCCATATTACAAAGATTCGCAGTATTTTTTTTTTTTGAACGGCAATTTGCGGCTACATGGCCTCTAGCCCAGAAAGCGTAGCGAGCCCACACAATCAGGTTGGGTCCAGCTCAGAAGGCAATGGCACCCTTCCCTTTACACACGCGGGAGGAAACCCTTATCGTCCTAAACAAGACTCGAACATGAGACATTGCCTAAGAGGGTAAAACCTCCTAGGGCATTTGGTCCAATGGTGAAGCATAAAGATGATGAACGCGGTGTGTGAGTGGACCACATGGCCAACTTCCCTTCCTTAACTGGTCACAACTGTCACCTTTTAATATTCCAAACAAGCTACTTACTACATCTTCAGATCTATATCATCCAATAATTTCATATTACAACTTGATTGAGACCATAACTCATATCTTGTTTCATACCAAGTACATAAATATAATGCGCCAAAAATTGTTAGTTTTCGATAGTTACAGGACAAAATGATATTTTACTGGAATGAGGACAAAAATGCCATGTAAAGAAACAAGATTTTATGTAATTGATAACAAATTTTCTGTAATGAAATCAAGAATAGCAATATGCTATAGTTTTAACAAATGTAATAATGGACAACTCTCGGCCTTTCTATAATCTCTCTCGGTATTCATCTTACTTACTACTAGGAACAAACATCACAAGTAAATTTCGTGTTTAAGCATATATCACACGCGTAATAATATCCAAATCTATATAACACGCCAACAAGGATTTCGACACTCACTAAGCTTTTTTGTTGGGGGCAAATACGTACTTAACCAATGATTCTTTAATCGATAGCAATTCAGGGAACTCTTTCTTCAACTTGGATGTATCCAACTCGTTGTTGCTTCGTGGGGCAACTATCACTTGGGCTTGTTCTTCCAATGTGAAGTTTTTCCATTTGAATTCTGGGTTGATGTATTGTTTGTACAACTCCAGGACCTCGTTATGGCTCACCACACCTGGGTTGGTAAAGTTCCAGATTCCCTTGAGGTTTCTCTTTGCCATTTCAATGGAAATAGGCAGAAGCTCGTCCAAGATGGTCATGCTGTTGGGAATGTTGACCACTTTATCGTAACGAGCAATCTTGGTGACAAAGTTACGTGGGTTGTTGAGGTCTGATGATATTGGCATTCGGACCCTCAGGGTGCATACATTGTCGTATTCTTTTAATAGCTCCTCAACCTGTAAAAATAAGCAAATTATGTTACAAAACTTTGGTTTCATACACTTAAATCTCAGATGTGAAATTAGTAATCAATGGAATTACCATAGCCTTGGTTTTGGAGTAGAATGAACCGGTGAAATTGGGTGTGTCTTCTTCCAGAAAACCGATCCCTGAACCTTCTGGATGTGCAGCATCATACTCAAATATGCATCCAGTGGCAAAGTTAATCACCAAAATCCCTTGATCTCTGCAAACATCTGCTAAAGTGAGTGTGCCCGAGACGTTTGTACGGATGGTTTCGGTCTTGTGAGATTCACACCAATCAACATTGGGTCTGCCAGTGACACCAGCAGCATTGAAAACATGGGTTGGCTTAACATTTTTAATATCAGCAACAATCGATGACCGGTCCTCCAAACGACCCTTTCCATACTCGTACTGAATCCCTTGTTTCTCACATAATTTCCCAAGTAGACCACCGATCCATCCTGTTTTACCATAGATAAGGAACTTGAAAGATGGTTTAGTAGCAGAGTTGGTACTGGTTTTTGCAGCAGGAACCACCTTTTGAAACTGAGAAGAGTTAACAGCTGCATGAGGTGAATCAGATTGAACGTTTTCAGGGACGTCCACGACTTTCTCGACTCCACCAGGCATCATCAGCATTCGTGGATGAGGAAGCAGTGCACCAGAGACATCACCCCACCAATCGGGGTTGCTGGTGTACCACTCCATAGTCTTTTTTAGACCCTCTTGCCATGTGGTCCTTTCGGACCAACCCAAACACTTAAGCTTCTCATCGTCCAAGAAGTACCTCTGATCATTAAACGGCCTGTTCTCCACAAACTTGATGCTTGATTCAGGATCGATATTGAATAGATTACAGACATCACGAGCAACATCATTAACTCGCCTTTCCTTCTTGGTTCCAATGTTGTAAACATGACCGACTTCACCCTTGTGGAGAACGACTTCAAAAGCCTCAGCAACATCTTCACAGTAAAGATAACTCCTCACATTCGACCCATCACCATGAATCGGAAGTGGCTGCCCTCTCATAGCCAAAAGAATGAACTTGGGGATTAACTTTTCAGGAAACTGATTTGGGCCATACACATTGTTACCTCTAGTGGTAATCACCGGCAACCCATACGACCTACCATAAGCCATAACAAGCATTTCCGCACCAGCTTTCGTGGCAGAATACGGATTCGTAGGAAGAAGCTGTGACGCTTCATGGTTCCCCACAACAGCATCCTCCTCCGTTTCACCATACACCTCATCCGTACTAACATGAATAAACCTCCTAATCTGACCACGAGTCACTTTACACGCCTCTAACAACACATGTGTCCCGTAAATGTTATTCTTAGTGAACTCAAAACTATTCCCGAAAGAATTATCAACATGAGTCTGAGCAGCAAAGTGCATAATCGTATCAATATTCTCAGTAATTAAAAGATAATTCACCAGATCAGCACTCCCAATATCCCCCTTAACAAACTTAAAATTAGGAGACGATCTAGACGGATTAAGATTCTTAAGATTCGAGCAATAATCAAGCTTATCGAGCACCACGATCTTGTAATCAGGGTAGCTTCTCACGAGCCGATTAGCGACATGAGAGGCAATAAAACCAGCCGCACCGGTTATGAGGATATTCTTTGGCGTATAACTAGTCATGTTGTAACACTCTGAAACATAAAATTATGTAATCAATAAAATGTTACTCAAGATCCACATGCCTGAATAGAGGGTGTTTGGGATTGCTATAGTTTTCTGCTTATCTGCTTATTTATAAGAAAATGTAGTTATAATAAGCACATAAGCAGTTTGAAGTGTTTGGATCACCCTTGTGCTTATATTGGTGCAAAATAAACAGTTATGAAGAAGCAGGTGTGACATGCTTATTTCAAACTGCTTATTTGAGATGAAACTAAAAATTAGCTTTTTACCATCATATCTTACCTAAACCCCATGGGTCTTCTAAAAATAATCCTTTTTGGTCTCTTTTTTTTTACAAAATCCAAACACCATTTCCTTAAGTGCTTATTTTTAAGCAGAAAAAAAAAGCAATCCCAAACACCCACTTAATATCATTTTTAGCAAAATTAACCCTAAATGACAACTAAATTCGATAATTTCAAACAGATCTAGGGTAAATTAGCATTAGTAAGTAACAAATACTACACAAAAACCAGATCTAATTAAAAAAAATGTAGAATTATATAAAAACATAAAGCGTTGAGAGCTTACATAAAAATGAAGAAGAAAGAAAGAATGAAGGCGTGGTTGAGTGAAGAATGAAGAATGTGTTGAAGAGGTATTTATATATACACAAGATTGTTTGAGTGTGTGCGTGATTTAGTGTGTGTAAAGAAAATGATGGGAAGATGCAATCAATTATTTATGTCGATCACTTGTCTTTTGACACATTTGATTTTGGGAAAAATTCTATAAAAAAAAAGGTCCAAATGTTTGAAAATGCCATCCTACCTCAAATAAAAAGTTGAGTAAATTGCATAAATCGTCCCTAAAGTTTGGCCAAATTGCATGTTTCATCCTAAACATTACGAAAGTGCAAAGTGCAAGGGATCCGTCCTGTGGGGAAACATTTGGTGCAAGTATCGTCCCTGCAGGGACGATAATTGCACCAAAGGTTTCCTCAAATGTTTCCTCACAGGGACGATACTTGCAACAAAGGTTTCCCACAAGGACGATCCTTGCACTTTCGTGACGTTTGGGACGAAACATGCAATTTGGCCAAACTTTTAGGACGATTTATGCAATTTACTCTAAAAAGTTTTTTTTTTCAAAATAACCCAGAGCAACCGGGGTAGCTAGATAACTTGAGAAAAATTTGACATATGTCATTTTTTAAATTTTAAAATACACAATTGTGAGTCTAACTTATTTGTGCTTATGAGTAACCTATTGTACTTCTGTGCAACCTAATGGACACATGTCAGTTTTTTTTTTAAGTTGTTCAGTTGCCGTGACCTATTTTGATAAACCAATTGTATTAGAGGTATAGTGGCATTACCACTGTATGTTTTAGACTATTTTAAAGAATTTTTTCTTCAGTTTGTGTCTCATACAATATTATAATTATTAAGAAATTATTGTTTTATATATATGTCCTAGAGTATTTGATCATTCCAAGACAAGGATTTTTTGGATTTTGAAGTATAAAATTATAGATGGGGGGGGAAGGTTATATTGTAAAGCCCCCCCCCTCCCCCCCCCCCTTTTCTTGAATACTGAGGGACTCATCTCAGTCATTGATCTAAAAAAATGAAAGGTGAAGATTAAAAAGAATTTATGTATTTAAAAAAAACGAAAGGGTAAATTGGTAAAATTACAATAATCCAACTACCCCACACACGATCTCATTATTCACCGTCTTTTCATTTCAAAAAACACACATTAAACACACACATTACACAGAGAGTTACACCGATAAAAAAAATACACACTAACACACACACAACCCTAGATCTAATCAAAAATTCATCAAAATCCAAAACAAAAAACCATTTACAAATGAAGTCAGCCGACGGTCCAAGATTCCGATAAGAATAAACCTCAGATTCAATGGTGTACAATTATCGTATTCAAGGTATACACACAAACCAAATCTACTTATTATAACTTTCATTTATGATTTAATAATGAAGAATGGTATAAAAAAGTAATATGATGAATATAGTGGAAAATTTATCTATGCTATGCGTTTTAAATGAATAAACTATGATTCTAAGTTAGCTTATGATTGTTTATAGATATTTTCATGATATGATTGTGATAAGCAAGATATTCAGGTATAGTCAGACTATGATGATAATACTAGGGTTTTAATGAAGAAAAAATGTGATTAAAAAGCATTTGAAGATGATATTGTGATTTTAGAGCGGAAATGATTGACTATAAACTAGTTTGAGTAACAGGATGATAGTGTAAGAAAACGGCTAAGCTTTGACGAAGTTGCGGTTGAGCCACAGCCTTTGCCTTCGGCTAAGCCGTAGACTATGCCTTCGGCACAGACGAAACATATGTATTCGTCATAGTCGAATGCTATGCCGCAGGCTATGCCTAATCATATATGATTTTTGACAAATTTTGAGTAGCAGAATGATAGTGTAAGAGAACGACTAAGCATTTGCCAAAGCCGTATGCTAAGCCTAAAACAAATCTGAAGGCTTATAATACATAAAACAGATAGAATATGAAGTGTTAGTGAAAAATCAGATATCAAAAAATCAAAAACAAAAGGATTCATTTTGTTGTGTCTTTATAATTGAAATCAATAATTAAGTATATAACCAAATATGATTTTTGACAAATATATACATTTGTCTTGATGCAGGTTCTACTGTCGGCAAAAAACCTGTGAAAGACAAAAAAACAACAAAACGAAAAAAGACTGCATCACCATCAACAGGTAAAGCTATTTATAATATAAGATGTAATAAAAGATACAACAAATACTATCATAGCTGATATTATAAAACATAAACGTTTTTATCGCAGGCCGAACCTTAAAAATTAATAAAATATTAAGGAAAAGAAGGCCAAAATTGAAGCTAAGAGAATAGCAGAGGAAGAAAAGGCTGCAAAAGATAAAGAAGAAGAAGAAGAATCTGAAGGTACATATATTTCGTGTAAACTTCTCAACTGCTATTATTATATATCAAATATGATTGTCGATATGCTTATACATGATTAATGAAAAAAATATATGTTCCTAAAAACTGTAGATGATGAGAATGTTGAAAAAGAAGTTGAAAAAAATATTGTTGAACTTGCTAATGAAGCTGCTACAAAGAGTGTAGAAGAATTATTTGCTATACTAGAAAGTAAAAAGAAACCAGCTGAACAACCAAAAATAAAACTGATAAAGAGGCAAAAGAGAAAGAAGCAAAAAAACTGCTAAAACTAATGACAAAAAAGGAAAACATGTAGAAGAACTCGAAGGTATATTTATTTAATATAAACTTCTCAACTACTATTATTGTATATAAACATGATTATTAACATGCCTATATATGATTAATGAAAAAAATACATGTTTTCTAAGAATTGTAGATAATGTCGATAATATGGAAAAGGATGTTGAGGATGAAGAAGACAATTTGGTAGAAGAACAAGTAAGCGAGCAAGCTGATAATGAAGAGGATGCAGAAGAAAATTACGATGTAAATCAAATTTTTAACAACATACAAATGATGCCGTTCTTGAACACAACCACAAGATCAAATAAAAATCAAGTTGGAAAAGGTACATTTCTAGTCTTAGTATCAAAATATTATATAAAATGTAAAACATGTAAACCTACATGATATACAATGATAATATTTCAAGCCTTATGTTATAACATGTATACATAACTCATATGTAATGATGATATTTTTTTATTAAATCATATATGATATTATATTAACTTATACAAAATTTGATGCAGGTCTAACAAAAACAGTTGTTGATGAAAGCTTATCAGAAATGAATAAAGAAGCAAAAAAGAAAAAGAGAGAAGAGCAAATTGAAAAGAAAAGGAAGTTAGAACAAAAGAAAAAGGAAAAACAAGAATAAGATAGTAACCAAAAGAAATCTGATGAGAAAGAACTAAAAGTAAACAAGAAAAGAAAGCTCGAAGAGGTTAAATCTGAAAAACCCAATAAGAAGAAGTCCAATAAAAAAAGATGAAATTCACGGGAAAAACAAAAAAATCTTGAATGAATGAAAAGTAAATATGTAGAATCAGCTAAGGAAGAAGAGAAGAGGAAAAAAAATGAGATGGATAGGTATAGAAACAGAGAGTGAAAGATGAGAAGAGATGGTTAAAAACACAAAAGGGGAAAAAATGCATAAAATGATTGGAAACCTTCAACTTCAAAAAAGAAACCATGATTAAAGTGAAGAGAAAAGGAACATTACTCAAATTCGAAAGACGAAGAGAGCTTAAGAAGGTAAAACAAGTCTAAAGGAAATAGGATGTCACAAAAAACACCAATCAATAGTGGTGGAAGTACCAAACTGGTAACGCATGGTCGTCACCAAAGCCTTTATTTGACGCTATGAGTGGTTTGTCAGAGGAAAGAAAAAAATGTTTAAAACAAATGGGCTTTAAGAGATACATACAATTTCCAATAGTTGAGCTTCCCTCAAAATTAGCTTACCACGTAATCGAGAACTTCCATAGTCTAAGTATGGAACTCCGATTACAGAAGGGGTCGATAAAGGCAACAAGACAAATAGTGAATGATATACTGGGTATACCAATGGGAAATACAAAGTTGCAAGATTTAGACAAAATACCTGACAATGATCTTTTCATAGCCGAATGGGAAGCACAATATAACCATCTTGGAAAACCCACACCTCGGATAATTGCTTTGCAAATGTCATGTACAACCAAAGCAGACTTCATGTTCAAAATTAATTTCTTATCTCTCTTTGGAAGTACTATGGGAACATTAAAAAATGGTGGAAGGGTTCCAAAAAAGTTAGTAAAATGTATTAAAGAGGAGACTGATATATCAGACATAGATTGGTGTGGATATATACTGGATTGCTTGCATGATAGTAAGCATAATTGGGAAAAAGTGAAGACTTCAAACAACTACTACTATAGGCCACTCACATTCTTATGTGTAAGTAACATTAAATATTTATAATTATTGATTATCTTATGCGATTAATACATATACAAATATAATCTAATGCATATTTTTTTGTACAAAAAAAACTGCTATACCTCGACTCAACATTCTTTCTGGATCTTAATATCATCTGTCACAAACTAGCAATCAAAAGCTGGAACACTCAAATGATAAGAAAAAGAATCATGATGGAAATAAGTAAAGGTTGCTTGGGAAATATAAAGCATCATGAAGACTTTGATCCTGATGAAGACTAGAATGGTATTGATTTGTACAAGGGACTCGATGTTTACATTGAACCATTAAGCGAAAGAAAACCAGTGACAAAGGAGGTAAACTGTTGAATTCTTTTGATTTACTAATAAGATTGCAAAAAATAAAAATTGCATGTCTCGCATATGATACTAAGAAAAAACTTAAGTTGTTTCAGTAGTATGTGATTGTTTTGATATATCACATATGATACTAAGAAAACTATAAATTCTTTCAATAATCATATATGATAGATTTGATAAATCACATATGATAGTTGAAATGGGTTATTAATAAGACTGCAACCAAACCTGCATGTATCACATATGATACTAAGAAAACTATAAATTGTTTCAATAATCATATATGATAGATTTGATATATCATATATGATAGTTGAAATGGTTTTATAAAAAATACATAAAATAGTTCAAATATGATTAAAACTAATCCGACATGCTTCTTTTGCAGGAGTTTTATGAGAAGATCATTGAGAAATTTACCAAAATTTCATAAGAAAAGTCTGAGCTTATTGAAACATTGAGAGAGGGAATGACAAAGTTTGGAGAAGACCGAGGAATTTTTTATTTCTACGACCAGTACAAAAATTTGTTCAAGGATGCAGAATTCAATCTCTAAGACTCTTCTATGGATGAGTATAGTGAGAGTAAGAGTGATGTAGACAACAACAACAACAAGAAGAATGATTATGAGGAGGAGAAGGAAAAAAATTATATTAGTAAAGGAACAAAAGAAGCTGGGAGAGAACAAAAAGAGGATGAAGAGGACGATCAAGATGATCCAAATAATGAGCATGAGTTTGAAAAGTTGACTAGAGACGATAGAGAGGTCGCATTTTCAATGGAGGTTGATGAAACTGAAAATGAGAAGGAGAAACAAACAGAAAATGTGAAGGAACAACAAGCAGAAAAAGAGAAGGAGAAACAAGATGATATTGGAAAAGGAACAAAAGAAGTTGAAAGTGAAACAAAAAACGATGGAGAGGAAGTTCATGCTAAAGTTAATGATCCGAATTAACAGATAAAAGACAAAGAAGCTGATAAACAAAAGGTGAATGATAGGAATGAAAATGAGAAAGATAAACAAGATGAACATAATCATTTAACACAAGATGAATTTTGGAATAAAGAGTATGATTTAACTGACTCACAATGTGAAGAGTTAGAATATCAAGCAACACAATATATTAAAAAGAAGAAAACAACCAAGAGAAAGTCACCTGAAGACATGACACCACTGACATTCTCTCTTGGTTTAACACCAGAGGAATATGAACCTACACAAAAGGAGAAAGATAAACAAGTGGAAAAAAAGCAAAAGGTTTAAGCCCATTGGAATCTAAACCAAAACCAAAAGACAAAGAAGAAAAGGCAGTAAAAAGAGCAAAAAGACCATCTCGATTTCTTGTTTCTTCGTATTTAAACAAGAAAACAGCTATAAAAGGAAAAACAACAACTGATAAAGTGATGATGACAGAATACTTGTTTTCCATGAAAGGAAAAGAATTGTAAGTATCAATTAACTTTATTCTTTCAATTTATTTGTTTTCAATGCAAGGATATGGATCGTATAAACTACAATCTTTTATTTTCTTGTAATAATATCATATATGATATTTGTTTAATTTATTTTATGTAGCGAATTTGTTTATGAAACAAAAGATGGAGCTGCAACGATAAGGGAATATATGCAAACATTAGCTCTACAGCTGAAAGTTGAATCCAATGTCATTGACACCTTCTCCTTGATTTTAAACCATGAACAGAAGATGAATAGCAAAGGCAAAAAAACCAAGTACTTTTTCCACACAACGATGATTGTAAGTACCTAACACTTTTAAAATTAACTTATTGATAATCTATAATTGTTTCATAAATATAATATTTCCTGATGAATGAAAACAAACAAAAGACATGTTCAAGTGGAAGAAGGCGAATGGAAAGTATGATGAGGAGAATCAATTTGAAGCTTTTTCAAAGACAATTAAGAGCGATGATAACATCAAATATTTAATACTTTTTAGTGGCAAAATACCCCCTAAATTACCTGTAAATGTTTCACAAACACTCAAAAACGAGATATTTTCTACTGTTTTGTAGTTTTTAGGTGAAATATAGGAAAGTGACAAGAAACAAGGGAAAAAGGACTTAAAGTGTAAATTCTGAAGAGTGTTACGGCGTAACACCAAAAATGGTTATGTCGTAACATAAATTAAGCAAGTACGAAGATCAAGGAAGACTTTACGGCGTAACACCATATCTAGTTGCGTCGTAACCTTATATTTGGAAGGAAATCTCGTCAAAGATATCGTTGTTACGCTGTAACCATAAAGATCCACAAATATGGAATGAAGATCACGTACATATGGAAGTTATATGAAGGTTACGGCGTAACACCATATCTGGTTACGCCGTAACATCTGCTTAAATATGGAATGCCGTGTATAATGGTTACGGCGTAACACATTTATTGGTTACGCCGTAACAGGTTCAATATCTATAAATAGAGGCCTCATTCAAGCTATTCCGAAATCACTTCCTCCACAACCAATTGGAGAGGAGACAAAGGCTTTCAACCTTCTAAGAATTCCACCTGGAGTCCAAGGGAGATCACACTTACTTACTTTTTGTATTTAATCGTTCAAAATACGAATCCTATAAGAATTATGAGTTTTCAATACATGATTTCTTCTATCTCTTACTGTGTTTCCGTTACCATGAGTGGCTAAGCACTTAAAGTGATGGCCTAGTTATGTAATTACTTTTATTATGATTGTTTCCTGTTAAATTATGGTTTCATTAGATATTCCTTGACTATCGTGTAACCCCGGGTTTTGGTAGTACGGGTGGTTTGGACCTAGCTTGACCTATTAATAGATTACCTTGTCATGATGGGATCCAATGGGTACTAGGGAGGATCACTAACTCCTTATCTGGTGTAGAAACTGACCGGTCACTGCACATATCACTCGATACTTAAAAAGCACAGGAACTCTTTCAGATGGGGTTAATAATCTTTATAGGTTATTAGATATGTTTTGGGAATAGTTGGGATTAATCACTACAACCTGGATAACCTACCTCCCAGATGATTCAGGACTGATTCGGAATCGCATGGAGTATAGGATAGAATGTATATGCACATTCAAGTCTATCGACCTTAGAAACCAGTAATGAAACCATAGTTTGACTTTGCATAGGAAATTGTCTTCATAACAATAGTAATGAAGTAACTAGGTTAGCACGTTTTCTCTCTTGATATCTCCTATCCTTTTAATTTTAGTTATTTATTTTATTGATTTTCTATTTCTTGATGCTCAACACTATTTAACAAAGATGCAGGATGTAATCTTGTTTTATAACGGATTGGATGTCCAAACTAGATAGATTCTTGATTCAAAAGGTGCAATACCGTCTAAGACTACTGTCGATGCAAAAGTAGCCATCCAAGAAATTGCTGAATAATCTCAAATATGGCTCAATGGAACATCTAGGACAAGAAGTACTGGAACTTCTAACGGATTAGTAGCCATACAAGCATAACTTAATAATCTTGGAAGAAAAATCAAGAAGGTAAATGAGAAGGTTTATGTTGCTCAAGTAGGATATGAACAATGTAAAGGGCCCCACTACACCAAAGATTGCCCACTCAAAGAAGAAGGTAAAACCCTCGAAGAAGCTTAATATACTTAATTTGGTAGACCTTTCTAAGGAGGGGGATATAGAGCAGCAGCTCCAGGATTTTACAAGAGGAACA
>BQNB010097942.1:0-10564 GCA_026074375.1 Tanacetum coccineum | reverse complement strand
ATGTTGAGTTAGATGCGAGATTTACTGTGAATATATGTATTTATTTCTCGTGATGAGTTGTTATTGATATAAAATGAGATTTGAGCGAGCTGATGTGGCACATTTGTGACATGTTGTAGCTGATCAGTCAGTATTTGAGCGATAGCATACATAATACTCTTGGATTTTGGCTCTAGATCGTAGTCGTGCTCTAATTATTTTTACGGTGCACTTATTTAGGTCTAACTTTTTGTTTGTTCAATTTAATCAGTTATTTGATAGGTTGCCGTATTATGGCTAGTGTATGTTTTAGCACAGTAATTTTTTACACTTCCTAGCACATTATAGGTCAGGTTGCCAACTAGTTATGTCACTGATTGAACGGTTTTAGTTTCTTGTTGATGATGATATGGTAAGGACTAAGGACTAGGGGGTGAGCACGGTCCAAGGACCGGACCGGACCGACCTTGGACCGAGACCGAAACTAGCCAAAACGGCGGACCGAGGACCGGACCGAAATGGTACGGTCCGGGTCGGTCTTCGGTCCGGTCCGGTCCTACACGCATTATCATCGGGGTTTTGGTCGGACCGGACCGAGGACCGAATTGGTCCAAAACACCGGACCGAAATACCTTCGGTCTGGTCTTCCGGTCCGGTCGACGGTCCGGTATGCTCACCCCTACTAAGGACTGTGATGTTGAACTCAGGAAATTTGGTAGTTGTTGTATCTGATGACGATGGATCAGATGAAACGACAGTTAGGATTCCCTCACATTTTAAGCTCTAAAATAGTGTTAGTTTTGTTCATTTTCTTAGATATTTGTTTCTAGATGCTACTATGCTAGTACATACTCTAGTATTTCTTACACTTCCACACACTTTGTTAGGTCAGATTGCCGTTTCACAGATTGTACCTAACTTAAACTCTCCTTTAATCTAAACTAGTTGACGTAGCCAGTAGAATGATAGTAGCTTTTTTGTATTAATAACAGGTCTACATTCATGTTGACGATGATGATATACTAAGGAGCGTGTTCATGAATGCTGGAAATTCATCCAACGATGATAGATCAGATGAAATGACTGTTACGCTGCCCACACAATTCACATTTGATGCTGGACTGCTAAATTATGGATCAAACATAGGTAGACTTGAAGGTGAAAGGGAGATGTGTACGATTTCGAGGATGAAAGAGATTGGAAACAATAGTAATGTTCTCAGTAATGATACTCACATTTGTCTCCCTGGTACGAGTGCCACAGTATCGAGAGGGATTAAGGATTGTATTCAGTTGGAATCATCATCTTATCTTACTGCAAATTCAAATGTGCGAATAGAAGAGATGGAGGGTGATAGTTGTATGTTAAGCAAAAAACCTAATACAAGATCTCGCCGTGCGCTTGATAACAGTAAGGTCAACTCAGTGGTAAAGGCTTGGATTAACGAAAAATGTGTTTTAAGTTTAGCAAGCCCTAAAGGCAATGTGAAAATTTTGTCACATAACACTGGTCATGGGGGCATGATACCTGAGCTTAATACTGGAAACACAAACACTTTGATCTGCAATGACAAGACACCTTGCCAAGAAGTTGGTGAACAGAATATAGTTTTACCAACAGCCGCTGAAGAAATGTGCGCGAATGAAGCTCAAATGGACAATTTACACGAGGAAGAGAAAGCATGTGGAAGAGATGAGCAGTTAGTTTGTTCACGAGATCTTGAAACTCCGTTGATGAAAGTGGATATGGCTTTAAAAAATGACTGTACTAGTAAGAACATTGTCAGACGCAAACAAGCTTGCACAAATGCTGAGGTGAATTTGAAGACTCCTACAAAAGAACTTCTCTCTCCTGATCAGAAGCATGTCCCAGAAATCACAGCAAAACTGGTAGCTACTCCGAAGGATGCGACATCTACAGAGCAAACAATCTCTGTAACAGTAAATAAGGGAGATAATGTTGGTAACCATATTGAGCAGAAGCCTTGTAGAAAAGACAAGAGGCCAGTTTCTGTGAAGCAGAGGATAAAGTCAACCTGTGACCAGAAGGTGCAACCCACTGGAGAACGGGATAACGTAAAAGAAAATAAGGAGAAGGCTCCCATTTTATCTGTGAAAGTAAGTTCAATTTACAAATCAGTGTCATGCTGTCTAATCATCATATAAAGTATAAGCTTATTATTAACTGTCATGACACCTTAAGATTATTAACTGTCATGACACCTTAAGAATTCATTTGATGCTTCATTTACAGGGTCATTCAGAGCCAAAAGAATTGCCAGTGTTTGAATCATATATTGTGGAGGAAGAAGAAGGTTCAGGTAACGAAAACGAATATGAACTCTGAGTATAAAACTACAATCTTAAAAATCTTATATTATGACGGTTTGCATTAGATTAATGTTTTTCACTTATGGAATACACAGGTGGTTATGGCACAGTGTATAAGGCACGGAGGAAAGACGATGGAATAACGTTTGCTGTCAAATGTAAGGAGCTTAATATTTTGGTCATGCTTTGGCTTTTTGGTTCAGCAATGTTAACTTAAAAAAATGATTATTGATGATGCAACTGCATAGTTTAATCGCGGCCAGGCCTTGTTGGGGCCCAACATTTCATCACAAACCTATACATAATATAACCAAATTGGGCCTTCTTTATGATGGGTACTTTTGTAGCATTCATCAGTGTTATATTTGCAAAATGATTAAATTTTTAGAATGTGTAGTGAGTTTTTCTGTATTTATCTGCTTAATCTGCTAGCATCATAATTGCATATACTGTTTACTTATGATAGCATCTGATAATTTTTTTGGCACTGGTGCATTATGGTTCTGCAGATCCTCATGAAAATGCTAACAGAGGGAACATTTATAATGAATTAAAAATGCTGGAGAGATTTGGGTAAGGATGTTGCAAAGATATACTTCGTAACTTAAAAACAATCTTTTAAGTTCATATGCTAATACAAAATGCAAATATACTTCAGGGGTAAGAACTTTGTGATCAGATACGAAGGTTCGTTCAAAAGTGGCAATTCTGATTGTCTTGTTCTCGAGCATGTTGCACATGACAGGCCTGAGGTGATCCTCTGGTTTTTTATTAATTACCAGGTTTTTGGCTGTCAGTCTGTCACTGTTATTAATCTGCTTCAACATCGCTTTAATTTTAGGTTTTGAGGAGAGAAATAGATGTTGATCAACTAAGGTGGTATGGCTACTGTTTGTTCAGAGCACTTGCTAGTCTTCACAAACAGGTAATAGTTTAATGCAAAAAATTCTTTAACCTACATGGGTGCCCTGACCAAATACTAATATTTCGAATGTCATGTTTCAGGGCGTAGTTCACAGGGATGTTAAGCCTGGAAATTTTCTTTTTTCCTGTGAGGCCAGTAAAGGCTATCTCATAGATTTCAACCTTGCAACTGTAAGTATCATTAGACTCCATCAAGGCTTTGATTGTATATCTTTAATGAATATATATTAAAAAGTCATCTATATCTTATACAGGATCTGCATCAGAAGTCTGGATCCACTGGTGAGCTCCATTTAGTGTCATTTGAATTAGTTTATATGCAAATTTGGCTGTAAGCAGCGGCTTGAATAATTAGTCTTCTTTTCTACATCGGTTTATAGAAGTTGATTAATTTTTTTGATATGTTAATACACAGAAAAATCCAAGTATCATGATGCAAGTTTTGGGTCTGTCCCTCCACCTCATCCAGAATCCCTTCCCCCTTCTAAGAGTCGAAAATATACAAGCTCCAAAGCTTTAATAGCAGGAACACACTCTAAATCACTTTTGTCCCCAAAGAACTTAAAAAGGAAAACAGACCAAGTGAAAGACTTGAATATGCAGAATGTGATGAAAAGCCAAGGTGCTGATGGTTCTGGAATCACCTCTACAAAGGATGCGACAAGCAAAGCAGAACGCTTTAGACAGCCAATTCCCAGCACGGGCAGAAAAGAATTGCTCAATCTGGCACACAAAGCAATACAGAGTCGTGATCATGAAATAATAAGTACTCCATCTATAAAGAGAAAGAGGGTTGCTGCTCCTCCAACAAATATAGATAACAAGTTTATGTATCTCACTCCAATGCCTCTGCAATCTACTGGAATTTCTGTTGCTAGGACTGGTGCTGGTTTACTTAAGTACAAAGGTATTTGTCTACATGTGATTGTGTTGAGTTAAACTGACTGAATCTTGTAATTTTCTTATACTTGATTGTTGGACTGACTGAGGTTTTTTGTTTTTCAAGGGGAAGGTAAACAAAGGAAAGAAGGATCATGTGTTGGTACAAAAGGTTTCAGAGCTCCAGAGGTAAGTGTTATGCAATGTTTTAATTAATTATTCTGTCTCTTTTATAAACGTCCATCATTAAGATATGCTTGTGAAAAGAAGTAAAATGTTAGTAAACCATCATGCATCTTTTTAGCGATCTTTTTTCGTATCCTGATTATACGCGTTCTTATATGTTTCAGGTATTGTTGAAGTCTATATACCAAGGCCCCAAGGTTGACGTATGGTCTGCTGGTGTCACTTTACTCTACTTCATCATTGGAAGATCACCCTTTGTTGGTGACCCTGATCAGTGAGTATCCTTGTTTCCTACTGACAAGTTTCTATCTCAATTAAACTGATCAATTTTTCACTTTGAAATGTTCACGTACAGAAACATAAAGGAAATTGCCAAGTTAAGGGGCAGTGAAGATCTATGGGAAGTGGCAAAGCTGCATGATCGTGAAGCATCATTTCCACCGGTATGATATCATATTTTGCGTTTTTCTTTCAACCATAGGATGCAATAATAAGTTCAAACCCTATGAATAGACCGTTTATCTCAAACGGGTCAAATAAAAAAAAAACTACCCATACATGTCAATTAGGCCAAAAGCCCAAAACTCACCCAAGTTTTATAATGCATAAAATCTTCTAAATTGTTCACAGTAACAGCTAACTTTAATTGTTTGCCGGGTAAGCTCTAGCTGACTTGACCCAGTTTGTCCGTACCAGACCTGTTATATATGTGTATGTTTGATTAAAAGTAATATATTTATGTTGCAGGAACTCTATCAACTACAATCACTGGGATCCACTAAACTAGAAGAATGGTGTAAACAAATTACAAGACGCCCGAATTTTATAGAGGTTATCCCAAGTTCACTTATCGATCTTGTGGATAAGTGTTTGATGGTCAACCCACGATCAAGGTTAAGTGCAGAAGACGCTCTCAATCATGAGTTTTTCGCGCCATGCCATAAGCTGGTAGAGAAGCAGAAGCTGATGAGGCAACGGCGGCAAAGCATGGACTCACAAACCATGCGTTCAAGTTTAAAGCCTGCAACTTGTGAAGGTCTTTTATAAAGAAATTTATGCTCATCTCTTGCATCACAGCATCTGCACGAGTTTTAATGTTGTACTTAATACTAACGTAGTAACGGGTTTATAGAAGGAACTTTAACTTCTTGAATTCATGTTAGTTCCATATTTGGTGCAACATGTTAACACTTGATAGAGACTTGACATAGCCAAAGGCATCTTGGTGTAGTTTTTTTAGTTGGTTTATTCTGTCATAATATGTATCATTCGCAACTAATCAAAGTCCAGATAAATATCATCTAAACATACACATATGATAAAAAAGAAGACACCATAGTTGAAAAATACTAACTACAAATTATCTAAACCACTTTTTCTTCTACAAATATCATCCTTGCAACTTATACCTCACCCAAGCCTCTCTTTCTTTGTCAATCAAGCCCCAGAAAATTTTCACGTGTCGCGGGTTACTCGTTATTATGTCAATTGCCTTAAACCTTTCCATTTGAGAAAGCGATTTCATTTTAGAAAGTTCAGAAATTACCATGTCAACTTTCATTTCGAAGGCCTCTTCCAATTCTACCTCCCGACTCATCTTGGTAGCAGCTTTGTAAAGATGATTACCAAGTATGTTACATGCTTCACTTAATACCTCAACCATAGGATCCACTCGACTTTTCTCCTTCCTACTACGAACACTTGAAGGTTCTTCATCAGCTCGACTTTTCCTCTTCCCACTACGAACACTTGAAGGTTCTTCAACATGATCATTTGTATTGCTTCGTGTATCAATATTTTCATCCATAGTCCCATCCAAGCCATCACCAGAATCTGGTATATCTATGTTTGTGTCATCTTTTATCTCGACAATATTCATTGCTCCGTTCCCTTGAGCCTGATCTTTTCCAAATACCATACACAAATCATAATAGTGAGGAAATTCTTTTGTCTTCCATTTAGTTAATTTTGGGTTATGCTGTTCCAAATAACAATAACCAAGAATAAACAAAAAGAATAAGTTAAATATATCACATTAATTTCAATAAACATAAAAGTTATATTCACCGCGAGGTAGTCATCCCAAACAGATTCTGGTGCATCCAACATGTTTATATCGCCAAGAAAACAAAACCCACTATTGTTTGGACCATTCAACATATCATACACAGCGATCCAATCTTTCTTCAGGGTCCTTACTTTTGATTCAATGTGTTTACCGGTTAGACCCGATTTTGGAAAGTGAACTTTTAATTGTTGTTCGAGATGTAGTAGATATCCAGATTTAAAGCCATTATCGGATATAAATTCAGCATTATTTACCATATCCACCAAAAGTTCCACAAGCTTTGCTTCTTCTCTAGATGACCACCCCTTATAATTTCTTATTTTGCTCGGCGTACCTAAAATGCAACACATAGAGCAAGCAACATAAACATGTAAGAAAACATAGACACAAATAACAACATAAACAGCAGCAAACAACAACAAAAAACAGCACAAAAAACATGTAAAAATGTGCGGGGGTGCTTGTTTAAGTGTATTTACGGATTTATGAGCTTATTGGTTTTTGGTTTATGTTTAAAAAGGAGGCGAGAATCACTAGCAAGGGTTGGCCCGGCGGTTGATCCGTTGGGTAGTGCCGCTTACAGATAGATGTATCTAAGCACCTATGGTTTTACGGTTTTTGATTCCAAGAAAGATAAAGAAAGGAAGAGGATTTCTGTACTAGTTGCGAAGGATACTGCTTACTACAGATTCGAGCCCTATTTTGTCTTGCTTATTTTCGGACTCACGGGCTTATACAAGTTTATTCTGTCATAACAAACTTATATAAGCCCACAAGTTTCAAAACAAGCCGAAAATATGAAGATAAGTCGAAAATAGATAAGCTCATTAGCGCATAAAGATGATAACCAAGTATATTACATGCTTCACTTGGTACATCAACCATAGGATCCACTCGACTTATCTTCTTCCTACTAAGAAAACTTGGAGGTTCTTCATCAGCTCGACTTTTCCTCTTCCCACTGTGAACACTCGAAGGTTCTTCAACATGTTCATTTGTATAGCTCTGTGTATCAATATTTTCTTCCATCGTCCCATCCAAGTCATCACCAGATGCTTGTACATCTGTGTTTGCGCCATCTTTTATCTCGACAATATTCATTGCTCCATTCCCTTGATCCCGATCTTTTCCAAATATCTTACACAAATCATTATAGTGAGGACATTCTTTTGTCTTCCATTTACTTGATTTTGGGTTACGCTGTTCCACATAACAATAACTAAGTTAAAAAAACAAGGATAATAAGTTAAATATATCGCCATTATTTAAAAAACATAAAAGTCAAATTCACCGCGAGGTAGTCATCCCACACAGATTCAGGCGCATCCAAAATATTTGTACCGCCAAGAAAACCAAACCCGCTAGCGTTTGGACCATTCAACATATCATACACAGTGCTCCAATCTTTCTTCAGGAGCTTTACCTTCGATTCAATGTGGGGTTTACCAGTTAGACCCGATTTTGGAAAGTGAAGTTTTAATTGTTGTTCGAGATGTACTAAATATCCATTTTTAAAGCCAGTATCGGATACAAATTCACCATTATTGACCATATCCACTAAAAGTTTCACAAGCTTTGCTTCTTCTCTAGATGACCACCCTTTATAATTTCTAATTTTGCTCGCCATACCTAAAATGCAACACATAGAGCAAGCAACATAAACATGTAAAGAAAAGCAGCAAACAACAACAAAAAGGGGTCGTTTGTTTAAGCTTATTTTTGGGCTTATAAGATTATCTCATTTCGGCTTATATTTCATATGCCCCAATTTTTTCGGCTTATCTAAGCTTGTTGTATCATACTATCATAACAAGTTTATATAAACCCATAGATTTTAAAATAAGCCGGAGAAATGGGGCATGTGAAATATAAGGCGAAAAGAGATAAGCTCGTGAGCCCAAAAGTAAGCTTAATAATAAACAAGTATATGTGAAATTCAAAATGATGAGCAAAATGAACAAGTAAAATGTAAAATGATCAGCAACATAAACAAAGTTTAACATCAATAAAAACAGGATTAAATCAAAGTTTAATGAAGGAAATCATAGCCCACATGGGCGTAATAAAAATTAGGGCATGTGGAAATGATAATAAGCAAAATTTATACCTTGTTGTTACGAAGAGGAATGAATTAGAGTAATTTCTTCACTTATTAGCTGCCATCGGAACTGATAGGCTCGAAAAAGACGAAGGAGATGAAAAAGAGGGGAAACTGGGAACAGGACTACGGGCCATTGTTTTTTTTTCGTCGTCGTTTAGGTTTGACTTTTTTTAATCTGCTTAATTGATTTGCACCCTTTAATTTTTTATTGTCACACTCCAATGTACAATCTGTTAAAGCACAATAGACACACTGTATAACTGTTTGATGCACAATTTTGAATGTCCCAATTAAATTCCAGAGTGTGCAAATCATTGCCCAAATTAGAAGGGGGTGTTTAATAAACAGATACTCCCTCCGTCCCATATTAAGTGTCCACAATGGAATCTTTTAAGTCTTTTTTCATCAACTTTGACCATAAATATTGAAATGAAAAAAAGATTACATGCAAAGATAGTTTCTTGACTTTATTCCTTATGTATGACAATTTTTGTAAACTCAATATATTTGTAAAATGAATATTAAATTTATAAAAAATTTTTCATAAATTGTGTCGCTTTCAAAAAAAAAAAAGTCACGTCTTAAAAACGTCATTACTCGACCATAGGAATCATTAAGGTCAAAGTTGAAGAAAAAAGACTTTGAAAAAGTCAAGTGGACACTTAATGTGGGACGGAGGGAGTATGATTTAACGCTAAAATAAATCAAAGGCGCTGAATAATTCAAACATTCTGAATGAACTGCAATCTGAACGAAAACAAGCGTTTGAAAATTCCTCTGAATATGAATAAAATTACTATTTTATCTTTTATATTCACTTACGTAGTGTTTGGTATGATGTAATGAAAGTTGGAATGGAAACGGTTATTACGACTGAATGAAAAAAATACTGTTTGGTTACAATTATACAATGTAATGATTCATTACAATGAATGACTCATTATATCAAAAACTACCATTTTCATTCCATAGAGGTCCTCTCTTTTTTTTTCATTACGTCCGTAATGTAATCAAAATTACATAAAAGTTCACCATTAACTAATCACATTAAATACACTTCTCATTAACTATGAGCATTTGAGTCTTTTTTTATCGATTACATTTCGTCCTATCAAACAATCAAACATTATTAATAAGGGTAATGAATTATTATATTACATCATTTATTTCATTACGTCGTTTATTCATTCATTTAATATTTTATTACGTCCTACCAAAAGAACCCTTAGTGCTAATTGAAATGTAACTCAATAAAACACCAAAATTTATTTAAAAGAAAAAAAAAGGTTTCATGAAATTATATAAACACCCATGACGTTCTATCAAATTAGAAGTAATAGTTTTATAGTGTCAAAGCTCAAAAAAAAAACTTTTTAATATATAACGGCATGATGCGAACTTGCGAAGTACGGGTTACAAATTTTCCTTCTTTAATAAAGTATAAAAAAGAAACTAGCAAATGATTAAAATATAAACATGGATAAAATAGGGAAGAGTGGGACACTGAATGATTTCACATGCATTTGGCCCTGCACGATCCATAACCTTTCAGATTAGTTTAGCGCTATCTATATTTTTATCAAAAAATATACACTCTGACCGATTCACAATGTCACTTCTTAATGGTTCAATTCAAAGGGTATCAAAAGGCCTAAGTTACTGTTTTAAAAGGCGCGTTACGGCGGCGTTAAGACGTTGTTAAGGCGTGACTTTCATGTTACGAAATAGATTAAGGTGTTGACTTTAAGCGTGATGTGGGATGAGGCGTGAAAAGACATGCTTTGAATTCAATTTTGATTTTTTTAAATGAATAATATTACATGTAAGAATAGTTTTTTAACTTTATTCATTCTCTTCAATAGAAAATGAAAAAGCTCTTTTGAAAATCTGAGTAACTATAAGCTTCAGCAGTTTTTTTTAATGAAGAAGATGATATAAAGTCAAAAGGTCAATAGAATTTCTGGTTTTTATGGGCCCAGTTATTATGTAAGTTATGATATTAAATTTTGAGTCTATAATTTCTTCTCCCCTAAAGCCCAATCCATTAAAATTGCTAATATTTTAGATTGCTACGTATGAAATGCACGTATGTTTTCA
>BQNB010097941.1:11109-25269 GCA_026074375.1 Tanacetum coccineum | reverse complement strand
AAAATCATGGAGACAATGAATGCGACAGTTGATGAGCCTTCTGCAATGGCTTGTAATTAAATGTCAGATTGCAACCCGATCTTCAAATAAAAGGAAAATGTACATGTCAGTGCGTTTATCCTTATCAACGAAAAGAGAAATCTTTTCGGTCTTGAGCTAGTAACAAAACATTCAAAGTTTGTTAGCTCAAGTATATGGCTTATGTACACTTCAGTGCATAACCCGAGCTTCAAAGAAAAGGGGAGTGTACGCTTCAGTACGCTTTACCTTAAAAAGAAGACAAATCTTCTTGTTTTCACTTCAGTAGATATGATAGTCATGATGTCAATGATAGAGTTGGAAAGTCTATTCGGTCATCTATTCGACGAATAATTCAAATGGAGAAAATCAAGTTGTTTCAAAGTCTTCTGTTGTTACTACTGCTGATGCATCCGATAAACGTCTATAACAACAAGATTCAACTTCATCTACTTCAACTCTAGCAACAACTATCACTGCTGATGGAATCTTCGACTTGTAAATATTTTTGATCTTTCTCTTTATTTTGATTTATAAATATTTTTGAAAAAGAAAATACAAAAGTATAAAACCTATAAAAGCAAAATACAAAATCAGAAAATTTCAAAAATACAAAAATAATCTTCTTCGACATGTCTCTCAATAATCGATAACATTTGTGCACCTAGAAATGTTGATTAATATTAACACGGGTGAATAAATGAAGTTCGAGCGAGAGTTTCAAATGCTTTCAAAACATGTCTATTCAACTTTTTCTCTACGACTTCTAAGTAAATGTCAGCTTAGGACTCGGTCTCCAAAGAAAGGAAAATGTTTATTTATGTCCATTTATTCTACACAACGGGAAGTTCATCTCTTCTCGGTCTTGAGCAATGTCATATAAACATTCAAAGTTTTGAATGCTAAAGAGAAGCACTAAGAAAATGATAATTAATACGATAAATCTGACATCATTTTATGTTGAGCACGATTTTTCAAGTGTTTTTCAAAAAGAAAATTTTCAAATTCTTTCAAAATTATGTGCTCAACAAACCCCCACTCCAAAGTTTCACTATATTCTACTATTGAGGGGGAGTATAATAATTGGTTCATTCAACATGCACTCCTGTTCTTCCAAGACTTAGTTAGGCTCATGTGAATCTCGGACATTAACTTGTTTTTAATTCACTAGTTGTCAAAAATTGTAAACACATATGCAATTTTTGAAGGGGAGAATAGTGACTAAAATGTGATCAATACGGATTAATAACGGATACGATCTTCAATCTATAAGTGCGTTCCCAAACCTCGCATGTTCAAAACACTTTCATAATATGGTGCATATGTATAGGGGGCTTTTTGGTAACTCTGGAAACTCTTAATGTGTCTTAAATGATTTCTCAGATACATTGATTGATTTTTTTTATCAAATGGTTTTATGGATCTTCATGGCAATACCCCAAAGATCGATCCAACTGTTGTATCTCACAGGTTAAGTTATAAGTGCGGTGTTAATGTTAGGTATATACATTCCATGATCCATCCATGAACCGAAGGGATTCTACCTAGAACACTCCATTAATTAGAGTATAGAAGTGTCCTAAGGTATGATATAGAAAAAAGGAGTTAAAAGTGTAGAATGAAGGGAAGTAGTTGCCCGACTGAGATGGAGTTAAGAGCTGGTGAACAAACCCAACAAGGTACTATAGTCATAGAAGTCTCGTAATGCAAACTGAAGGGGTTGAAGAATGAAAAAGAAATGTAAGGATAAATGGTGAAAAGAAAGAAGCCCTCCATACAACCCTAGGCAGAAACCGGGTCAATACATAATCCACAGTAAACACAAAAGATGATTCTGATAAAGTGGAAGACATGTACATCATGGACCCAAGTAGATGCAATGCACAACCCTCCTTTAGAAGCCGCTCAAATCTCACAAAAGATTTTATTGTATTCCATTGTCACGGTGAGATTCAACAAGATATCTATCGGCTTTCTAATATTCTGAGAACGTGTTGATATTGAAAAGGTGGCAGTCCGCTCCATCTTCGATTACAAATAAACAAATGTGCACTTACTAGAGACTAAGAGCCAACCGAGATCCCATCAAAATCTCACTAGGACACAAATTCAATATACAAAATGTTGAACATCATTATACAATATTTGGTATCAATAAGTCCTAACTGTCATTATCCATGTGATAATGCCAGAACATCGAGTGATACTCTTATATATTCACAATGACAATTGAAAATCTCTTGAGCCAACGATATATCAATAAAGCTCTTGGAATTGAGACTGATATTTTGCTTAATTTACAATAATATATACCCAGGATTATGCTAATAAAAACCGTTAAATGCCAAAAGAAAAGAACATGTGTTGCTTTTGTGTCAATTGTGTGTGCAGGAAAGGATTAAAAAGACAAAAAGAAGCAAAAACGATCAAAAACCAACAAGAAACGGCAAAAAGACAAAGAGACAAGAGCAAGAGTGAGAAATCAGCCAGAGATCACAGCCGGATCAGCCCGACACAGTCAAAGACAGAAATAAAGAAAGTCAAAGACCCAAGATAAAGTCAAAAGGCCAAGAATGACAAGTGTGCAAAGTTTCAAGGGTTTATTTGGAAGATTAAAGATCAAAGGACTAAATTTGCCAAAAGAGTAAAGTTGAATATTAAAGAAGAAAAGGAAGAATAGAAACACAAGGGCCCATTTTGCTATTTTCGAAACCTTGTTTTAAACTACACAAGAAAGAAGGGACAAAGACAAGGGCCAAACTTGTGAATCTCAAACTTGTTTATAACTAAGAAAGGGCGGACTAAAAGACAGGGACTCAAAGTGCTAAATCTCCAAACATTCAATCAAATGCCCGCTTTTATCGCAACAGAATAACCACCTCAACAGCATTTCCCGCGCAAATTTGTACACAACCCAAATCCCGTTTTCCCCACCCCCGCTCCTTTTTAAACAATCAAATTCGTTCCTAAGCCATCCCCAATCACAATCAACCACGTGGCAACACATGATTGGTCCGAACACCTCACTTCTATCATCCAACGGCTTATATTCACTTATAAAAGATCAAGGGCTAGGATTCAAGGGATCATTCTAGAAATCTTCCTTCTCTTCACCTCTCCTCTATAAATAGAGTGTTAGGACATCATTTTTCTGTTGTTGAATTTTGTTTTAAAACTTTTTACTTTGTAATTTCCCGTTTTAAGCAATTAAGCTTTCATTTTAAGCAATTAAGCTTTTAAGCTCTTGTAACCTCTTCTTTTGAACTTGTACTTGTAAATTCTAGTAATATCAATGCATTTTATAAGTGATTGTGTTCTTTGATTTACATTTGAAATTGTTTTTACTCAATAAGCTCTAAATAAGCTCGTTTGAGCTTATTCCTTTTAATAAGCTCAATTTCAGTTAAATTTTGTTTTTAAGCACTCATAATCTCACTCTAATCATTTGTAATCAAAAGTATGATCACTTGAGTTCATAAGTCTCAAATTGGAGGTTCACAAGGAGAAATAAGCTTAATCTAGCTTATTGAGCTTTAAGCTCTGGTATAGAGGCTTTGGAAGCCATTTAGGATCATAATTTGAGCCACTCACTCTACTAGAGTGGCTCTAAGTTTCTGAAGAACTCCCATTATTTTCAGGTTCTACTCCTTTAGAGATTCAAAATAAGCATAAAAGAAGCTTATATATTGCTTTTTTTGCTCATCACGCTTTGCTTAATTTCTCCTCATTATAATTTGTTTAAGTTTGTTATTAGCTGATTTTAGATATCATAAGATTTAGCTTGATATTTCAAGTTTCTCATAAATTCCCTGTCATCTAGTAAGTATAAAGCTAGTAGAGTAAGTAGCTTATTTTTCTAAATAAGCTACAGTTTTTTTAGTTCAATCAGCTCTATTAATCCAATACAAATAGAAGTAGATAAAAAGTTTAGGTAGTTTTAGCTTTTACATAGATTTTAAAGTACAATCTTATTTGTACAAGTCAAGTTAAGGTGTGTTTGATTAAGCTATATTTGACTCCAAAAAAAAAAAAAAAAAAAAAAAAAAAGGGTTTTTCCCCCCCCCTCCCCCCCCACCCAAATAATAGCTTGGGTCAATTCTGTCCTAACAGCTGAGTTAGGGCATAATACAAGTTTTTAAACAGTTTTTAGAAGTTAGGTTTTATAATTCAATAGTTTTAGTGAGTTTTTAAAAAAATCATTCACAGTCACCAGGTCCCCCCGCATAATTTCAGTCACTATAAGAGTTTTGTAGACTTTAGGAATTTTACAAGCAATTTAAGATTCTAGGTTTGGCTAATCACACTTATTATTTAGTAAAGTGTTAGTTTGGAAAATTTTAGCGTTTTACATATGCTTTGTGCAAAGCAATTGCACCCAGTTGCCAAAACACATCAGTTCAAACACTCAACATATCAGGCATAAGTTTTTTGCCATTTTTCACTTTGAAGTTTCCATTTTCTTGTGAAGTTTATAAATCCTTTTACCAAGTAGAATATATACTGCTGAGGAAGCTTAAATCAAAATCTTCAGCATTTAAAGACTCAAAAATAAGCATTTAGTTTACTTTTAAAAAACTCAAAAACTGTTTCATTAGACCTTGCACTTTTTCATCCTAATTTTCTTTCTGAATTTGTTAAGAACAGGTTAATTTTAGCTTAAATCCATTTAGTACACATCTTAGGCATTAAATAGCATCTTTTAGTTTCAGCTTTCATCAAGTAATAAGCTCAAAATAAGCAAAAATCCAAAAAATTAGTCAAATAGCTACTTTCTGTGACAGCATTTAAGTGCTTAATTTTCTAGCTTATTCCTTTGTTAAAAGTTAGAATTGCCTTTGTTAAAGTTGTTAGAAATAAGCTGTTTAGTAACTTTAACAAATTCTCACTCTAAGTTTTCACTCTATGCTATAATTGAGGGGGAGTATAATAATATGATTCATTCTACATGCACTCATGTTCTCCCTAGACTTAGTTAGGCTTATGTGAATTTTAGACATTAACTTGTTTTTAATTCACTAGTTGTCAAAAATTGTAAACACATATGTAATTTTTAAGAGTGAGAATAGTGAATAAAATGTGATCAATACGGATTAATAACGGATACGATCTTCAATCTATAAGTGCGTTCCCAAACCTCGCATGTGCAAAACACTTTCATAATATGGTGCATATGTGTAGGGGGAGCTTTTTGGTAACTCTCAAAACTCTCAATGTGATTTCTCAGATACGTTGATTGATTTTTTATCAAATGGTTTTATGGATCTTTATGGCAATACCCCAAAGACCGACCAACTGTTGTATCTCAAGGAGTTATAAGACGGTTAAGGTTAGGTATATTCGTTTCATGATCCAACCAGAACCGGAGGGATCTACCCAGGAACACTCCATTAGATAGAGTAAAAGTCCTATGTATGATTGAAAAAAGGAGTAAAGTGAGAATAAGAGAATAGTGCCGACTGAGATGGAGCTAGTGCTGGAACAAACCCAACAAGGTACTAATCATGAAGTCTCGGTAAGCACTAAAGGGGTTGAAGAATGAAAAAGAATTGTAAGGATAAAGGGTGAAAAGAAAGAATCCCTCCATACAACCCTAGGCAGAAACCGGGTCAATACATAATCTATCGGTAATCACAAAGATGATTCTGATATTGAAGACTGACATCATGGACCCAGTGATGCAATGCACAACCCTCCCTAGCCACTCAGAATCTCTCAAAAGATTTCTTTTTCATTTCTCACAGAGATCAACACATTTCTATCGGCTTTCTCATTCCGAGATCGTTGATATTGAAAAGGTGGCAGTCCGCTCCAGCCTCCGATTACCAAATAACAAATGTGCACTTATAGAGTCTAGAGCCAATGAGATCTATCAAAAAAAATCTCACTAGGACACAAATTCCAATATACAAAATGTCGTACATCATTATACAACATTTGGTATAAAAAAGTCCTACGCATTATTCTTGTGATAATTGCCAGAACATCAGAGTGATACTCTTTAGTATTCACAGTGACGATGGAAATCCTTCTTGAGCCAACATCAAACAAGCTCTTGGTAGGTGACTTGCGAGATTCTAAATGAATCAAGCTTGTGTCAACTGGATATCGATTTTGGTCCAGTATATGAATTGACGACTCAATCAGAAAGATAGTAACTATCTAATTCACTCTTACCGTGTTGTATGCTTTGAGACGCTCCAGTAACGAGACCGGCTAGCATAACTGTGAAACTTTGTCAAGGAGATTCTTTTGAATTCTACCAGATTACAGGCAGTATTTATACTGATTAACGGGGAACCATGGTTATTGCAACCATATTTGACGAAGTGACAAAGACACTTTCGTCCATATATGTTTATCTCTAACCTATACTTGCAGGTTTTCTCGACGGTAGCAACTTCTAATTCATGACGAGTCAAGATTCAAGACCTCATGCTCAATCGACAAAGATTAATACATGATGAAAGCTCAAACTATCAAAGTCTTCCCCAATCTCTGATGAACAAGCACTTCCTCAAAAGAACATTTTTGACAAGATTGCCAGATAATAACAAAGATACATCTTACAAGTGGATCAAGTACTACTCCTACCATGATGTGGTGTAAGTAATCAAGTTAAAGAAATGTTTAGGGAGATTGTTAGCAACCTTTCAAGACCTTGAGCATGAGGGTGGAGACACAAGATCGCAAGGCGGCATAAAGATTCAAAGATCTCAGTAGTTAAGACAAATCAAGGCCAAAGACCACGATATCAGTATTTTGTCAAAGAATATCAAGTTAAAAATCAAGATCCAAGATTACAAGCATGCAAATGGAACTTCAAAAGAATTCCCAAGAATACAAGGCTCCAAGACTCAAGACGTCACAAGAAGGATCCACAATTGAATGACCACCCATTAGGGGGAGATTGTTAGCCGTGTTTTTATTAAAGTGATGGTCATTAAATATTCTTGAGCCTTGTATAAGAAAAACTTAGTTTACGGGAATTTATCTAAGCTAATTGGGCCTAGGTGTCGGGCTTAAGTCCATTGGTAATAGGTCCGGCCCAAAGTCAAGCCCAACAACCCAAGAATGGTTTTATCTCTTGTAACTATAAAAAGCCCTCTCCAAGTGTGGAGAGGGCGTTGCTTCTCATTTCTCTTCTTACAAGTAACCATTTTTCTCTCATTTGTCTCTCTCTCTCTAAAATCTTATTCTTATTTTTGCGCTTTTGGTGATGAAATGATACATGTGACAGAGACTTTACCCACTTAGTGCTTAACGACTCTTTAGATACTAGTAGTCCATTGTCCGAGTCCTTACCAATGGAATAAGAACATACTCGTTGATACCAAGGTCTCCTTATGGCTCAACTAAGCTCACTAAACTAGAGGCAAGGATAGGTCAATATTTGTGATCCTATGATTCTAGATATATAAATTGCAATATGGAGAGCTATTGTAACAATTCACATTTTCACATCTTGTTACCCCAATAAATATTCAACTATTTATTTTAAACTTCTACGCGTTTACTTTAAATATTCATCGTTTAGTTAAATCACGTAAACTAAAAATCAACAATCAACACCAAACAGATAAAAGTTTACATCAAGCAAGCATTATATTATTTTTACGAAAGTAATAATCAACCTTTTATATTTTATTTTTATTTGTTATGTAAAACGTTTACGTTTCGCAATAAAATACATTTAGGCATACCCGAAAGCATCAATACCTATCTATACTCAACAAAATACCCACAATTATACCCAATACTCAAAAATTATAAAATTTCCTTATACATATACATAGGTGGCCGGATATGCATGTATAAATACTAAGAAAATATCTAAGACTTCCATTCTTTATACTAGCATGTGTTATAAACTCACACAAGCGAACTCCTACCAAATCCTTACACAAGCCTTACTTTCTTACACAAAAACCATACCCTTCTTACACCCCAGTCATTCAAGCCTTAACCATGGTTAAGTTAGTAGTTTAGATAGATATTTTAGCTATAAAAGGCCTCATATTCCATGTATTCATACACTTCATTTTACTTAGCAAGAAAAACACAAAAACCCTCTCTATACACCCATAGCCCATGGCTCAAACCACACACCCATATACATTCATAGTTTTTGATTTTACAAGTATTCCAAGTGTTCAAGGTTCATTGTTAGGCATATCTAAGGTGTATTGGAAGCTTGGTTAATTGGTTACAAGGGTTTAATATCAAGAAGAAAGTTAGGGTTTCTATAATTGAAATTAGGGTTTTCTTGTTTTGGAAGCTTGGGTTTTCTTGATAAGTTAGGGTTTGGACTTTATTTCTCTTCATCATCCATCTTGTTAAGGTCTTCTAAGAACCCTAAACTTTTCATATTATTCATTTCATATTTTATATAATTGTTATATAGTTAATCATCACCTGGTTATATTTTATACACGTTTGTCAAATAAATCAAGTTTATGTAAACTTAAGAAATACTTGTACATGGTAAATATGATGTTAAAAATACAAGCACATGTTCTATTTAAGGATTTACAAGCAATGGATAAATTATATAATTATTTGTAAAGTTATGGTTAAATATTTATTTATAAAGTTTATATAAGTAAATAAATATAATGGACACTTTACTTGGACAATCATTGTGGACACAATCTAGAGAACTCAAAATAATATAAGACTTGTGGTATAAGGTATTGTAGAGGACTTGTAGCAAATTAATCTAGTTAAAAACTTATAAAAACAAGTTTATGAAACTTTATAAAAACCATAAAACCTTCTGATCAAATTCGAAAAATATAATATTTATTTTATGTTTTATTAAAATACTACATGTTATGAGGATCGTAAGCATATAAAGAACTCGAAAATCTGAATTATAACGAAGAAGTTATGCTATTTACAAGTTTACGATAATTAAATATATAAAAAGTGTTTTATAAAATCTATTTTATAAAAATAAGTTACTGTTCATAACAGTGAGTTTTGGGAAAATATGTTACTTGGATAAAACTTTTAATTACGAAGACGTGCACGAAAGAATCACTAAAAACGGAATTAAAATGAGTAAGTTATGATTTTTGCAAGATTACGATAATTATATATATATATATATATAAATAATTTTATAAAATTTATAAAAACAGTAAAAGTTACTGTCATCAGAGGTCAAAATATCATAAATATAATATTTTGATAAATTTTCTTAATACGAAACCGTGGACATAAAAAACGTATAAAATGGAGTTAAAACAAGAGAAATATGATTTTCGATGCAATATTTCCTGACATGAATAGTGTTGGTTCGTTTTTAATAAAAACTTTACAAAACGTTGTAACATTACCTATATAATATTTATACATGTTTTCAACTTTATAAATATTATTTTACAAGACGATTGAACTACTTATACGATAACTTTATACAAATAATAAAAACATTAAATCAAGTATTTTTAACAAATAATCAATTATTGGACAAGTATACTAATTTTACAAATACAAGTACATGGACGTTTATCTTTCAAGGTACAAATTTATATTGTTTAATTTTATAAATTAAACAAACACATTTAGGTGATGATGTAACTATATAGAATTATATGTTGTGTTAGTTATTCAAGAACATCGTACTCATACGACCTATATTTAATTAGGTTGCATTTGGTCTATACGTGACGATTTTCACATTTGATTTATATATCAAATACATTCACTGAGGTGAGTTCATAGCCCCGCTTTTATACAATTACAATGATTTACAACTTTGGGGGTGAGAAACATGCATTGTTTTACATTTGGACGCAAGTACACTTTAAACAAAATTGCGAGTTTGCCTAAGTAGCTATAACCCACTATGCCCATGAATCATGAACTATTAATTACTGGATTGTAAGCGTGAATGTTATGAATAGATCTATTTGGGATTGACATCCCCGTCCGGGTAAGTAGCGCTCACTAGTTTCGGAGATACAAAAACGACAGATGTATACCATGTCAGAACAATTTGGATGTTGCAGGTTGAACATCTACACGGGCACATTATTTGTATTAAATTGCATACACATACATGTTGAGCCTCAGTGTCATGAGCTTCGAGCATGCATAATTACTTTTGTGATATTGTATTCGTTACTTATTATACACTTGGAAATCTTGCGGTCCTACTTTATACATTACTTAAAAGAAGACAAACAAACGATAGAGAAGCGGTCAAGAACTAATGTAAGGAAAACATATCAACCATGAATAATCCAATAAAACGCAGGTTTGTTTAATAGTGCAATGATTGACTTATCTCGAAGGGCATATCATTCCTAGAACTAAGGTGTAAATCTTCCCTAAGACCTAAACAAGCTAATTCTGTCATAATTAGACGCATCCGCATAAAGCAAGCATTCGTTGATTATAATCTATCTTAGGAGATTAATAATGGTGCTCTTACTAAACCCTAGCTCATTGAGACTTTACTCACTTACTGCTTAACGGCTCTTTATATACTAGTAGTCCAGTCCGAGTCTTTACCAATGGAATAAGAACGTACTCGTTGATACCAAGATCACCTTATGGCTCAACTAAGCTCACTAAACTAAAGGTAAGGATAGGTCAATATTTATGATCCTATGATTCTAGATATATAAATTGCAATATGGAGAGCTATCTCAGACTCTTAGCCTACGCCCAAACAACACCAAAGTTGTTCACTAGCAGCACCAATTTTGAACCAGCAGCAGTAAGCTGTAAAGTCTTCTAAAACCCAACACGAGTATCATGCGATAAACATAATCAACAATCAACGATAAATTAAGCAATTGATATAAACAAACCAAACATTAAATCTTCATAAACATGGCTGATACCTAAAGGTATCAGCCGATAGTCATTGTAAAAATACACATGGTTTCATATATGAACGATTAAAGAAAAGAAACCTTAACCGAACACGTATTTGGTTACGCGAAGATTACAAGAGTTTTTCTATGATCTTGAGGCTTTTTTCTGACCTTCTATGCTCCTTTATTCGTCTCTCGGCCGACTTGGTGGTTTAGGGATTCACTTGCATACCTAAAACTGATTTTTGAGTCTTCTATTTATAGAGTCTGAAATAGGTCTATACGCCGTATCGAGCGATGTGATGAGTCTGCAGCTACACCACCACCACCACCTGCATACCGTACTACTTCTAGGATGTCTGTCCAAAAAAACCATTACACTTAAATCGTTTCCTTTCTGAGGTTCGATGTTGCTAGGCTTAGTATGTATATTTTACAACATACTCACCAACCATTCTACTCACTCTATTATATCTCCACTTCTCCAGATTCCCTCTCCACATTCACCTATACTATCACACACATCATCTAGCCACTACTATGCTGAGGCACCTTTTGATACTGAGCCCCGGGATTTGGTTTAGAGCTGCATCCACCTCTACCATTACCTGTACCATTCCAATAGAGCAGAGCTGACATCATGAGGCTGACATCTTCAACCTCAAAAGAGGTGGGTGTTTGATTTGCTCCCAAACCTAGGTGTGAGGATTGGGAGAGAAATTTGCTGCTGTAACTAGATAGCTGGGATCTACTATAGCCCGTAGGGTCGATTATAGTTTTGTGGATACTGTGGATGCCAGTATTTGAGCTTCTGAGAGGAAGACTATGGCTGCCAGAGAGGTGGTCAACTTAATGGTTAGTTATCAGGCTGATGATCATAGACGAGAGAGCGAGGAGTTCTATACACAACATCAGGATGCACAGGGGGATCGTGCTGCCCTACTTGATGAGGTGGATACATTGAGGAGGTACCTTTCCTCCCTATGTACTACTCATGAGCAGGAGAGAGTTAAGGCCCGTCAGGCTTTAGATAGGCCTGAGGCCTACAACAAGGCTTTAAAGGCACAAATTATAGTTTTAGAGACTCAGGCGTATCGCCATGAGTGGCAGCGTCAGGACGCATATGATCACGCTAGTGGACACATCATACGTATCCAGGCACTGGAGACTGGAGCACGCGTTGATACTTTGGAGGAGATTGGTAGTAATGACTAGATTTACATTTTTGTCATGTTGTAGCTATCTTGTATATCCTATTAAGTTTTATGGGTTACTGCTAGCTAGTAGGTTGTAGGGATCTTTTTTCATCTAGCTATCTTGTATGGAATGCTAAGTATTATGGGTCACTCCCAGCTAGCATTGCCTTAGAACAGTATTTTTCATTTTGTATCTCATTTGTATTGGTCGTTTGTGACCAAGATCTGTTATGTCTGTATCGAATTTATTGGTGGTTCCGGGTATGCCTAAATGTATTAAATTGCGAAACGTAAACACTTTACGTAACCAATAAAAATAAAATATGCAAAGATAATAATTATACTCTAAATAATCATCTAACACTTGCTTGATGTAAACATTTAATTGTTTGATGCCCGTTTACATTGAACGATAATTTTTAGCTTACGCGATTTAACTTAACGATTTCAATTTAAAAGCAAACGCGTACAATACTAAAAATAAATAGTGAATTTATTGACGCCGTACAATGACATGAAAATACGGATTGTTACAACGATGATAGCCATGATTCAAGAACGGGTGTAAGAAGGCAAGTACATGCTGCTCGTGAGTGCACCTACAGTGACTTCCTCAAATGTCAACCCTTGAACTTCAAGGGTACTAAAGGAGTTGTGGGTCTTACTCAGTGGTTTGAAAAGATGAAATCTGTATTTCATATCAGCAACTGCACAGTCGCATGTCAAATCAAGTTTGCTACTTGCACTCTGTAAGGAAATGCTCTTACGTGATGGAACTCCCACGTTAAGACTGTTACTCATGATGTTGCATATACAATGCCATGTAAAACATTGAAAAAGATGATGATAGATAAGTACTGCCAAGAGGCGAGATTAAGAAGCTTGAGATTGAGATGTGAAATCTGAAGGTTAAAGGTACCGATGTGGTAAGCTATAACTAACGTTTTTAGAAACTAGCATTGACGTGCGATAGGATGTTTCCTGAAGAGTCGGATGAGATCGAGAAGTATGTTGGTGGTTTACCCTACATGATTCACAAAAGTGTGATGACATCAAAGCCTAAGACAATGCAAGATGCAATTGAATTTGCAACTGAATTGATGGACAAAAAGATCATCACTCTTGCTGAACGTCAAGCTAAGAACAAGAGGAAACTTAATAACAACAACTAAGCTCAATAACAAACTCCCAAGAGGTGTGGCTATAGCTTATACCGCTAGGTCTGGTGAAAGGAAGGAGTATGATGGAACTCTACCGTTGTGCAACAAGTGCAAGTTTCATCACAATGGCCATTGCACTATAAAGTGCACAAACTGCAAGAGAGTTGTTCATTTGACCAGAGACTGTAGGAGTCCTACTACTACTAACAATCAGAGAAACCTCAATTGCTATGAATGTGGGAATCAAGGGCACTGCAGGAGTGATTGCCCAGAGTTAAAGAACCAAAACCATGGAAACCAAGCTGGAGGTACTGGAGCACGTGGAATGGTGCATTCCTTAAGAAGAAGAGAAACCAATCAAGACCTTAACAACATGGAGAATGATATCAATGCTTAGACTCTATTTCCTTTAAGAAATAAGAAATTCTCGTTGTAATTTCTTTAAAAAAAAATTGTGTTGTACGAATGATTTCAAATTATCTATCAAATCAATGTGTTGTGAAAATTTCATCAAATTTACTTTAATTCTCTACTTATTTGTATAAGCCACTCCTGCAAATTTTATGAAATTATAATATTATTTTGACGACAATAAGCATCGCATCGTTAACCCTCAAATATACATAGTTTGATCACCTATGTATAATTCAGTAAGGACCATGCCCATGCTGAGAGTAGTCACCTTAAAACTTCTTGTCAAGAAACAATTTTTATTTATATTAAGTTTTGTGTGCGTATTCATAAAATGTATTTATCACAAGGAACCAAACTAATAATCATAATAACTAAGTAAACTCTTACACCACTTTACTATATAAAGTCGGCACAATTAAAAAAAAATAATAATGTTATAACTGACACGTTAAGCGAAAGGGAACGAATAAGCCCACTAGAAGCCGAGCCTTGGTCGCAACAATAAATATAAAACAAACATCACTAATCTTGAACGCTCAAGTTAAA
>BQNB010097940.1:0-25269 GCA_026074375.1 Tanacetum coccineum | reverse complement strand
TCTCAAGAGTATACTACGTCGAGGGGCTTGGACACAACTTGATTTCTATTGTACAATTTTGTGACGCGGATCTTGAAGTCTCTTTTAGGAAAAACACTTGCTTTATTCAGAATTTAGAAGGTGTTGATCTACTTTCAGGATCCAGAGACACAAATTTGCATACAATTTCCCTTGATGACATGCTAAAGACTTCTTTGATCTGTCTTCTATCAAAAGCTTCAAAGACTAAGAGCTAGTTACGGAACCGTTTGTTATCGCATCTTAACTACGGTACTCATAACAGGCTAGTTAAATATGGTCTTGCTCGAGGCATTCCAAAGCTTAAATTTCAAAAAGATCATCTGTGTTCAGCATGTGCATTAGGAAAAAGCAAGAAATCCTCTCATCAACCCAAAGCTAAGGACACTAACCAAGAGAAACTATATCTTTTGCATATGTATCTTTGTGGCCCAATGCGTGTGGAGAGTATTAACAGGAAAACGTATATCTTGGTGATTGTTGAGGATTACTCATAATTTACTTAGGTCAGATTTTTGAGATCAAAGGATGAAGCTCCCGATGCTATCATCAAGTGCATCAAAATATTCAAGTTTGTTTGAATGCCACTGTCCAAAATGTTAGAACAGATAATGGAACTGAATTTGTCAATCAGACTCTTTATGATTTCTATGAAAATGTTGGCATTTCGCATCAATCAGACTCCTCAATAGAATGGCATTGTCGAAAGGCAAAACCGAACTCTTATGGAAGTTGCTCACATAATTTTGATATTTTCAAAAGCTCCTCTATTTCTATGGGCCGAAGCAATAAACACAGCTTGTTATATCCAAAACTGTTCCTTGATCCGTCTCGGCTATAACAAAACTCCTTATAAGTTGATGCACGACAAGAAGTCGGATTTATCGTTTCTTCATGTCTTTGATTCACTCTATTATCTGACCAATGACAGTGAGGATTTGGGCAAACTAAATGCAAAGGCCGATATTGGTATTTTTGTTGGTTACGCGCCCGTAAAGAAAGCTTTCAGAATCTATAACAGGAGAACCAAGAAAAGTATGGAAACTATTCATGTGACTTTCGATGAGCTGACATCAATGGCTTCTGAACAATTGAGTTCAGGACCCGAGCTTCAATTAATGACTCCTGCAACATCCAGTTCAGGACTCGCTCTAAACATTATTCCTCAACAACCTTGTAATCCACCAAATAGAGATGATTGGGATAGATTGTTCCAACCCATGTTTGATGAATACTTCAATCCTCCAACTATTACTGTCTCTCTAGTTCAGTAGCTGCTGAACCAAGAGTTGTTGATATAGCTGATTCACATGTGTCTATGTCAATTGACCAAGACGCACCATCAACAAGTATTCCATCAACACAAGAACAAGAACATTCTCTAATTATTTCTTAAGGTTTTGAAGAATCACCAAAAACACCACATTATCATGATGATCCACATCATGAATATCTTCATGAAGACTCGACTTCTCAAGGATCGTCATCTAATGTGAAACCATCCCACACTTTATTTAAACACCTTGGTAGATGGACTAAGGATCATCCAATAACAAACGTGATTGGTGATCCTTCTCGTCCTGTCTCCATAAGAAAGCAACTCGAAACTGACGCCATGTGGTGTTACTTTGATGTCTTCCTAACTTTTGTAGAACCAAAGAACTTCAAACAAGCAATGACTGAACCATCATGGATCGATGCAATGCAAGAAGAAATTCATGAATTTGACAAATTAAAAGATTAGGAATTGGTGCCATGTCCAGATAAAGTCATGTTGATCAAACAAAAATGGATTTACAAGGTCAAGACAGATGAATTTGGTGGGTACTAAAGAATAAGGCTAGATTAGTTGCTTCAGAATTCAGGAAAGAAGAGGTAATTGATTTCGAGGAATCATTTGCACCAGTTGCAAGAATAGAGTCCATCCGTATCTTTGTAGCAAATGCAGCCAACAAGAATATGATGATTTTCCAAATGGATGTCAAAACGGCTTTCTTAAATGGTGAGCTTAAAGAAGAGGTCTACTTTTCTCAACCAAAAGGATTTGTTGATCAGGACAACCCATCGCATGTGTATAAGCTCAAAAAGGCCCTGTACGGTCTCAAACAAGCACCACGTGCATGGTACGACATGCTGTCAAGTTTCCTCATTTGATAACATTTCTCCAAAGGTGTAGTGGATCCAACACTCATCACACGGAAAGCAGGAAACGACTTATTATTGGTACAAATTTATGTTGACGATATAATATTTGCATCTGCTAATACTGCTTTGTGTAATGACTTTGCTAATCTGATGACCACTAAGTTTAAGATGTCGATGATGGGGCAGATGTCATTCTTTTTAGGATTACAAATTTCTCAAAGTCCTAGAGGCGTCTTCTTAAACCAATCAAAATACGCTTCAGAAAATATTAAAAAATATGGTTTGCTAACTAGTGATTCTGTAGACACACCTATGGTGGAAAAGAATAAACTGGATGAAGATCTACAAGGGACACCAGTTGATGCTACACTTTATCGTGGCATGATTGGATCCCTCATGTATCTGACAGACCTTATTTATGCAGTCTGCTTATGTGCCCGGTATCAGGCAAAGCCTACCGAAAAGCACTTAAATGCGGTTAAGCGGATCTTTTGATACCTAAAGGGAACCATTAACATGGGTCTCTGGTACTCTAAGGATACTGATATGTCTCTAACAGCATATTCATACGCAGATCACGCAGGGTGTTAGGACACTAGACGCAGTACATCAGAAAGCGCTCAATTCTTAGGTGATAAACTTGTTAGCTGGTCTTCAAAGAAGCAAAAGAGCACTGTGATCTCGAGTACAAAGGCTGAATATATTGCCCTTATCCGGGGTGTTGTGCTCATTTTCTATGGATGCGTTCACAGCTAACAGATTATGGCTTTTAATTCAACAAGATTCCTCTGTACTGCGACAATAAAAGTGTGATTGCTCTATGCTGCAACAACATTCAACACTCAAGAGCCAAGCACATCAATGTACGCTACCATTTTATAAAGGAGCAAGTGGGCAGATTGGAATAGAGGGATATACTTTAGTTTCGAACAGAATATCAACTGGCGACATCTTCTACCAAACCCTGCTACGGAAAGATTCAACTTCTTGATCAAAAAAGATAAGAATGAGAAGCATGTCTCCGATACGCTAAAACGTTTGCAGAGGAAGCGGACGAGTAATGGTGGTACTCGTGGTACTATAATGAATATTATATGTAAATAAGAAAACATAAAAACCCAAAAAGATTTTTCATTTTATATAAATTTTTCAAAAACGAAAATAAAAATTAAAAATTAAAAAAATATAAAAAATATAGATTTCTGGCATGTCTTCTAAAAATCGATAACATTTACAGCCTTAGAAATGTCATTCAATAATGATACGAGGCTGTAAATGAAGCTTGAGCAGAAGTTCAAAAAGCTTTCAAAACATGTGTCAAATGGCTTGCTATTATTTCAGATAGCAACCCGGTCATCATCTTAAAGGCAAGTATTTCAAAAAGAAAACTTGGCCTCACAACGGGAAATTTATTTTTCTCGGAATGAATTACTTCATATTTATTCAAAGGCTTGTGTTTACTTTGCAACACAACCCGTGCTTCCTTTATACAAATTAATGTACGTGTCAATGCATTTATTTGTCAAAATAAGAGAAATCTTATTTAATGGTGTTGATTTTTCAAAAATAAAATAATCAACTCAGTAATTCATCAGAAAATGATTTTTCAAGGCATTTAACCACTCAAACAATGACTACTTCTCTTTAAATAGAAAACGGGTCATTGTTTGAGGGGGAGAAAATGTTAAATTTCTTCTTCAAAAGTCATCAATGATTAGAAAAAGGTTTTAAGACAATAACGGAATAACATTTATCTTAAAGTTAATTAATTTTAACTTATTTGTGTATAAGTTGTTATGTGTTTATGCCTTTAGGGTCGTGATAGCGTATCTTATGGTTTAGTCTAGCTTACTAAAACTTTAGGGACTAATAGTGTCAAAAGTCAAACTAGAAAAGCCTTAAGAAAGTTATTAAAGAAAATTAGTAAGGAGAATAGAGTTTAGCGGGCATTTGTGCCAAACTTGAAAAGATATAAACACAAACACCCCCTTACCCTGTCACTTTCACACACAAACACAAACACACTCTAAGTTTTTTCTGTCCCACTTTTCAAATCGTCATCATCAAGAACCTCAAGAAAACGTGAATCTTAATCCAAAAGGTAAACTACAAACTTGTTTAGCACATAGTAAACAACTCATAACCCAAAAGGAATATCATAAACATGATTTTGCGCGAAATACCTAAAAAATTGGTCCAGGGTTAGTCAAAATAAAAAGTAGGTTAAATTCTAAATTAAATGAGGGGTTTTGACGCTTAAGGGGTGTAGGTTACTCGACTATAACAGTTTGTTATGGGGTTAACAAACGAATGAGATTTGCTTGATTCTTGGTCACGAAAATTAGGGTTTTAAAGAAAGGCGTGAAAATTGTCATGGGTTTGTGCTTAAGTTGTGTTAGTGTGCTTTCTTAAATGCGTTTGAGTGATAAAATCCAAGTCTTGTATGATAATTGTGTGTGCTTGAGTAAACATATGAAAATACCTACTGTTTTGCTCTCTAGTTTAAATTTTTGCTAGATATTCATTGTTATAATCTGATCTTTGATGTTAATATATGCCTTTGTTATGATTGTGTGTGGTTTAATTGCCCTAAAAATTAGGTTTGTGAAATTCAAAATTTATATAGGGCGATTTATACATCACTGACTATAGGCGGCGATTTATACGTCACTATATGCGGCGATTTATACGTCACTATAGGCGGCGATTTTATACGTCCCTATAGGCAGCGATCTATACATCCCCTATAGGCAGCAATTTATACATCCCATATAGGCGGCGATTTATACACCTGTCTATAGGTGGCGATTTATACACATGACCATAGGTGGCGATTTATACACATGTCCATAGGCAGCGATTTATACACATGTCTATAGGCGGCGATTTATACACATTTTTCATAGGCGGCGATTTATATAGTTTTTAAGGGGGCTATTTATACATGTCTTTTTAGGGGAGCGATTCATACATGACTATTAAAGTGTTAGTTTGTTGACCTTTAAGTTGCCTTTCTGATTAATGTCTGTCATCTCATACTTTGATTAAATGCCTAATAAAATGTGTTAAATCTGTCCTGTTAAATGTTTGTAAATTGTGTCTCTAAGTCTATCCCCATGAATCAAATAGGTCAATCAGTGATATATAAATTTGGTTGCATGTGAATTGTATTGGAATATTTTTAGCAGAAACATGAATCCAGTTGCTGCTCAATAAGTTGCTCTCAACAATGCTTTGGTTGCTCCAGATAAAAGACTAAAGATTGAAAAATGCAATGCAAGAATAGAGTTCAGCAAGTCACAAAGAGAAAAAACATGTCAAGTCACATTGGATGCTCTTAAACTCTCTACATGCTATCCCGCATTCCTGATCACTGTTGAGACCGGAAGTTACAAGCATCAATTCCTGGAAACACATCCAGAAGAATCAAGATATATATGCATTATCGGTTCAAGTGTATTAAGAAAAAGTTCCGAGTTGACACGAAAGTATTTCGTGAGATTCTCCATATTTGTCCCAGAATCCTTAACCAAGATTTCATTGAACCTCCTTCCGAAGAATAATTGGTTTCATTTATCTCGGAGCTCGGTTATCTGCAGTGTGTTATGCTATCTATAATCCACCAAAGATCAAAATGCACTAGCCTTGAGAGACTTTGTTGCTATCTTCAACAGGTGCATCTCTGGAAGGACAACAAGACTTGATAGGCTCAGGATTCAAGAGCTAAATCTTTATTTTGGACACTCGGTAAAAGGACAAGGTTATATAGTTTTAAGATTATTAATTTGTTATTATACAATAACCCGACAAATAAACGAAAACTATACTTTTGCAAATGAAACAACTATTTTGGCTACAACCCATTAAGGAAACGAAATATTAAATTATAAAATAATATTTTATAATTCCCGATTTGAAGATAAAAACGTAACTTTTGTAAAAACTTTAAGGATGTCATTTATCTAATTCGAAACTTTAAAACGTGCGATTACTTTATGCACAAAAGTATTTAATAATTTAATTGGTGATTTTTGAAAGCGTGCTGAATCATTTTGTTTCAATTCTTTTCTCACATTTCTTATATAATACTTGCAATGTATTATATACCCCGATTATATATTTGATTGGTTTTCTTTGTTATATAATTCACGGTATGAATTATATACTTGGTTATTGTTCATATGTAATATATACGGAATATATTACATACTTTGTGTTTACTTTTCGACTTAATTTATTTAACTAACCACCAAACTATTATAACTTGAAATCTAAATCTTCTATCAACGTGTCGCGTTGATGTAACCATCCATCAGAAAACCCAAATACATTATTTGGTAGAGTCGTTTCGGTTTTCGTCCGTGTTATGCTTAATATGTGCATTTCTGCCAATCGTTCTTCCACATCGAGGTGAATTTATAGCCCCTCTTTCACTTGTTTTAAAATTATTTTACAAATCTCGGGGGAGAATACATGCACATTACAACTTGTTTACATACTTGTTTACATACTCATACTTATACTCATTTACAAACTCGTTTTTCATACTTGGTTTCATATCTTGTTACAACTCGTTTACAAACTCGCTTTTACTATGGACATAAGTATCTTGATTTACCTTTCCTGTTTATGTGTTGCCTAAGTTTTGCATGTAAACCACATTCATTAAAAGTGGATTATGCCACTTTCATTACTAACTTGTGGGATGAGATGATATCCCACATTCATTAAAAGTGGATTATGCCACTTTCATTATTAACTTGTGGGATGAGATGATATCCCACATTCATTAAAAGTGGATTTTGCCACTTTCATTATTAACTTGTGGATATGCCACATTAATTGAAAATGGGATGAGATGATATGCCACTTTCATTATTAACTTGTGTTTCATGAACTTAGTGCAACAGTAAATATTTATATTTTTCTTTTTTATGTGATACGATGTCTGTTATAGTAGTCACATACATTTTAGAAATCTTGTGGTCCACACTACTTTGTTGAATATAATTGATTACTAAACATTTTTCATTATACTATGGTGAAGCAGTAGACACTACTTTTTCGGTTCTACATTTACACTTATATTTTTGGCGACCATTATAAGGATTGAAATGGTCATGCATACTTTATAAATCTTTTGATTTTAACATTTACATATACAAAAATCTATGAACTCACCAACTTTATGTTGTTTCTTTTAGGCATGTTTTTCTTAGGTGAATTAGATGCTTGGCTTACTTGATGTGCACTCGAGTCTAGATTGACAAGATTTCATTCATGGATTTCTACTTACATACAAATGATCAAATCTCGTTGTATTGTTTTCAAGCTTTTCATTGTGATGCAATTATGGGACACATGTTATATCAATTTCAAGAAAATCAATGAGATTACTTTTCAAACAACACATTTAGAGGTCGTTCTTTTGTATCTAGCGCTGTGTATTATGAAGTAACGCCCTCGGACACATTTCCGATGCGACATAATTTTGGGGGTGTTACAGTGTACACAGAAAAACATGTATGTGTGTGCAAGAGTTAGAGATGTAGACGTCTATAGTGGTGATGTAGCCTCAAGGTAATCAAGGTTTTCCTTGATCCCTGTTACTGTTAGAGATAGGTAACTGTATTATTCTGATCAAATACTATTGAGGCTTGGTGGAAATGTTTAATGATAAAACCTTGTTTGATAGTATACTTTTCTTTATTATTCCGCTGCATATTTATATTATCTGTAAAACATATCCTAGATGGGCTTAAACGATCTCCACAATTGGTATCAGAGCCTGGTGGCTCGTGATATCTAGGATCAACAAGGTTTTCTGGTTAGTTTTTTGTTTTTCGATATAGAATCAAATTCGATAAAAACAGGAAGCTAGGGTTTTCAGCAAATTCAGTATATCAAAAGATTAAAGTTGAGTTACGTCTATTATGTATGATTCATTGTGCTCTCATGATTTAAAGACGTGATTGATTATGATAATTTGCTGCTAAATCATTCAAACTGCTACTCATGCATATTCGTTGAACAAAACCCTAATAGGGTTTTATACTATCTTAGTCGATTTGCAATCAGTTCATGTATAATCAGATCGTGATGTCATCATGCTTGGATCTGTGAGTTCATAGTATGATCTGTTTTTTGATATCGTGGTGGTTATGATTTAAGAGATCGTCAAGAAGGTTGATGTTTTTGGAAGTTGTTTTAAGCAGTAACGAAGAAGCAGCAGGTATCAACAATAGTTTGAAGCTTCAAAGATTCTTGATTCTGTCTCTAATCATGGTAATCTTTAATATTTATATCTGTTATTGTTCGTGCTTGATTGCAAGTTGTTAAAGGGAAAGAAACATAACACAATCAACCGAGTCAACTCGATTATAACTGAGTTAACTCGGTTGGGTTTAACTCTCAACAACAGATTCCGCAACCAAACAACATCTTTTCAACAACACATCCACACATTAATCTCCCGTCATCTCCAACAACACAAGCTTCAAAGTCAAATAAAAAAGAAAACAAAGAATAGATCTCAGCTTAATTATTTCGTGTTAAACAATAAACCCATAGACCTTAAAGATCCTTCCAACACGAAATAAAACACTCATCACCGATCTTGGACTCAAAACAGATACAACCTACCCGAGATCATTGAATGATCTTGAAGCCAAAACCGCCTGTTCTTCGTAGGTTTGTTTGATGTTGTGGTTTCTACATGTATGGCTGCGTTCATGAGATGTAACGAAAAACAATCATTAAAAGAGTTTGTGTTTTGATTTAGAGATTTAACGTTGAATGAGATGAGATTTGATGTTTATTGATGTAGATGCGTTTTGATAAATATGGAGTGATAAGGCGGGGGAGTATGAAATAAGATAGGGTTAGAGTTATGACTCAACTCTCATTTACTGGTATATATTTACACTTGGGCCTGAGTTGCTAAAAAGGGTCTCCACCGAATATGCCATTCAAATGCAACTTGGGCTAATCCTCATCACAAATGGAAATTGGGCCTAGAAGTTATTACTAAGCTATAATGCAAATGTATTGGGAACGATTGGGCCAGACATTATACACGAAAATTATTGGGTCAATTACTAACAAACAGATTTGGTATGGGCTAACTTTTTGAGTATACTAGACTATAATCCGAATTCTTAGATAACAAATGTGTTTGAGTTAATTTTTGGCGTTAATACTGCTTGAATATATTTAATGCTGCTCGAATAAGTTTCAACTGTTAGACTTGTTTGGATCTCGGACAGAACTGGAATTATTTCAGTTTATTCTTAAAAGTTTCAAAGGCTCATATTTGGATTTATTAGAAGAATTGGTTACGAAGAAGGTTATTTATCACCTATTTGACGATGAAGTGGAGTTTCACAGGTTCGTGTTCTTATCATATCTTAAAGTGGGTGTTACACTTTGAAGATAACTTGTTCGTGATTACAACGGTGTGACGAAGACTTGTCAGAATCTAGCAAAGGTGTGTGATTTTTCTTTTGGTGCTCAATGTTCACATTTGCTATCACTTAGTATGTGTCTCATAGAAGATGAGGATTTTTGTCAAGAGGTTGCGATCTACTTATATTTTGGTTTTGGTATAAGTTTAACGTCACGTGGATAGTACAAGACATAAGACACAAGTTTGGGTTATTCTACTTCTACATCAAGTTCGTTATACTTAGTTTTCTTCATCAGTAATCATTACATAGAGCCTACAGAATTGAAGATTCAAGAAATGGTTAACATATGGGTTTCAGAGGAAGCTTAATGTTAAAATGTTTAACCATTTACATGCATCATTGAGGTGAAGGTTTTTACTACTGCTAGTCATTATTACTACTGCTAGTGTGAGTTTCTACTACTCAAGTTCATTTTTCTTATTGTGCTTAATGGTGGGTAATTTGAGGAATTAGAAGGCTTGGATTAGAAGTGTGATATTGGTTTGTAGTGGTCAAGATCAAAGTTGCTTATATTCACAAGTCCCCTATTGGATTATGACAAAAAGGGGAAGAAGATTACATAGATAGGATTTGCAGCTTATTATGTGTGGTGATATGAGCAGGTTACAAAGAAAATCTGAATTAAGGGGAAGTTTTGTTTCATTCAGGGAGATCCATGATCTCAACTTCAGGGGAAGCTTTGGCTTTATGATGAAGTTCGTACACGACTTTGTTTGTTTTGTCATCATCAAATAAGGGAAGATTGTTGGGATTCTAGATTTGATGAGACAAAATAAATAAAAAAATGAAACATAAGGACTAAATCGTCAAGATTGGAATTCTACAAGCTGGTGGAGAATTATGGAAGATTTGGTCAAAGATATCAAAAGATGAAGATTCTGGAAGATCTCCTTAAGAAGATAAAGATAACAAAATATATTTCTTAATGTTTAAAGATTTACTTGTTTATATCTTTATGTTAACTTCCTTTGTAAGTCATGATCTCTCTATATAAAGAGATCATAGATACATAGTTTTAGTATCCAGAAAAGTGTGTGAACACAGAAAAACGTGTGTGTGTGTGCAAGAGTTAGAGATGTAGACGTCTATAGTGGTGATGTAGCCTCAAGGTAATCAAGGTTTTCCTTGATCCCTGTTACTGTTAGATATAGGTAACTGTATTATCCTGATAAAATAATATTGAGGCTTGGTGGAAATGTTTAATGATAAAACCTTGTTTGATAATATAATGTTCTTTATTATTCCACTGCATATTTATATTATCTGTAAAACATATCCTAGATGGGCTTAAACGATCTCCACAACCCTTCCACTCCAAATTCACCCAAAGTCACCACCCAAATATATCCTATCCGAATCCGTTTCCGTTAATGTTATCTTACACCTACACCCCACAGCCCTTTAAAAAGACCTCTTAGATAGTAATGAATAATGCTTGCGCCTAGCAATGGGGGTTTGATCATTTACCAAACCTATGGTAATTGATGTGCTATGACAGGTAATGAGTGTTTATTTTTCCCTATAGTTGTTATAATTTATTATACACCCGAAAGAAAGAGAGAATCCCAAACACTTATGTGAGGTGTTAGTATATACTTTCTGTGCTTTTAATTACAAGGTCTAGAAGGTTGTGTTGTAAAATACTTTTAAAGAGTAGGTTAAATTACCATAATATTGCTATTGTCTAGGTAGAAAAGCCCATTTGCTTGAGGACAAGCAAATCCCAAGTGTGTATGAATTATGAAACAATTTGGGACCTATGATGTAAACTTTTATTTCGAATGAATGTATTTAAAAATGTCTCTTTTCGAGTCGTTTTCTATGCTTGAGTTGTTATATTATGACGTAGCACCCCAAATGACCCTTCCGCTGAGATGAGATAAAATGGGGGTGTTACAACGGACAAGACTACGGCTCTACACCAAATCCTTGAAGAAGTTTTGCATACAAAGTGTAGAGACGGCGTCACGAGTTTCAAGCGACGGCGTCAGGACGTTTGAAGTGACGGCGTTAGAGATTTGGTGACGGCGTGAAAATGTGGCCAACCTAAAGAAACCCTAGAATATTTTGTGTCACGAGATTGAGAAGATCATTTCACTTGCGAGCGAAGTACCAGATATTGTTTTGGTCATAACTCCTTCATACAAACTCGGATTTCGACGATTCAATAGCCCACGCGATCGCAGCGAGAAAATCTACAACTACACTATATATGACGCTGCGACGGCGTCGAGGTTTTTGGCGATGGCGTCAGGATTCCCTACCTAGGGTTTTCCTATAAATATAACCTCATAACTTCGTTTTTATCAAGCCCCAAACCCTAGGGCCGACTAGAGGGTTTGGGTAGGTGTTTTTCCAGCAACTTAGAAGGTCTAATTCAATCTATAAACATCTTGTAATTGTTTGATTATCACTTATATCTTAATTCATGTCATCAATTCCTTTTGTTGATTATGATTTCTCTTGTTTAAGTATGCTTGGCTAATTCATCTAGTATTTATTTAGGAATGCATGAAACTTGTCATTGATTGATTATATCTTGTTGTTTGTGACAGATTCAATGAGTATAATTGATTATAGTTTATAATTCTTGTTTCCTATTGCTTCTTGTTGATGAAAGTGCGTGTTAGGCTTTAGAGAACCAGCTTTTGTCTGTATCGCTGTTGACATGTCTAGGGAAACGCGAGTAGTGTAGAAAGGATACCATTAGTAACAGTCTTCATACTACCTTACCCCTAATATGGTTGATCCCTCTTAAGTTATTTAACATGCATTTAATATACTCTTAGGGGCCTTGTAATAGTCTTTATACTACCTTACTTGTGCATTGCCCTAACGGAATATTAAATAGACGGTTGGTTCGTGTAATCCGTTCATGACCTAGGAAATTCTTACACATTACATCTCAAGTGTGACAAAGCAATAGGTAGAATTGGATAGCTAGCAAGGAGTAGTGCATCCCAGGTGAATACGCTTCATTGTATATTTGTTATTTAGTTTATTAGTTTAATTAGCTTAAAACCAAACCTCTCTAAAAACAGAATTTACTTGCTTTCATAAAATATAAAAACACAAAAAGAATCTTCCTTCAACCTTTAGACCTTAGTAAACATTCGATCCGGCCTTCAGTGCTATTCCCCTAGAAAACGATAACAACCCCCGAGTCTTGCCTATACTACACTGCAACGATTAGGTACACTACCTAGGGGATTGTAAAACTTCTTGCTGAAGTCCTTTACGACCTCCACATCAGTAGTATGTATCCTGAACTTCAGAGGACACTTGAAAACTACAAGGATATGACATGATTCAAGAACTAAAAACCATGTTCGAGGAACAAGCTAAACAAGAACTGTTTGAAACAGTCAAAGCATTCGACGCTTGCAAACAGGAGGATGGTCATTAAATAAGCTCCTATCTCTTGAAGATGAAGAGCTACCTGGACACTTTGGAATGCCTAGGCTATGCAATGCCCAATGAACTTGGTGTGAGTCTTATTTTGAATTCTCTCAACAAGGACTATTATCAGTTCGTTCAGAACTATAATATGCATAGCATGGTGAATACATTAGCTGAGTTACATGCTATGTTGAAACTCTATGAGAAAGGTATTTCAAAGAAGGTTGAAACCCCCGTTGTGTTACCTATACGTGAGGGTAAGATCCAGAAGGACAGGAAGAAACCGCAAGGGGCAAAGGGTAAGGCCAAAGGAAAGAATAAGCTTGCTTATGCTCCCAAGACCAAGATCCCACCACCGCCTAAGAGAGATAATTCGGCAAAGGACTCAATTTGCCACCACTGCAAGGAGGTTGGTCACTATAGGAGGAATTGTCCGTCCTACCATGCTGAGTTGAAGAAGAAAAAGAATGCTAGCGAGGCTAGTACTTCAGGTATATTCACTATAGAACTCTATGCTTTTCCTAATAATACTTAGGTGTATGATACGGGTTGTGGAACTCATATCTGTAATACTTCTTAGGGACTTAAAGGAAGCAGGATGTTGAAACATGGAGCTTTAAGCCTGTACATGGGAAATGGAATGCGTGCAGCCGTTGAAGCTATCAGAAGTTTTGATTTAATTCTTCCTAGTGGTTTAATAATTGTATTAGACAACTGTCATTTTGCACCTACTGTTACTAGGGGTGTTGTTTCAATTTCTCGTTTGGTTAAGAACGGTTATATTCATACATTTACGAATTATGGTATTTCTGTTTCCAAAGATAATGTGTTTTATTTTAATGCAATTCCATGTGATGGTATTTATGAAATAGATATGCATAATTTTTATCCAAATGTTAGTTTTAATTAAAATGGTAGCAATAAAAGAGCCAAACATGGGTTGGACTCTTATTATCTATGACATTGTCGTCTTGGACATATAAACAAGAAATGCATGGACATGCTTCAGCGTGATGGCCTCCTGCAACCCACTCACGATGAATCGTAGGAGAAATGTATGTCTTGTATATCTTGTATATCTTGGAAGATGGCGCGCAAGCCTTTTCCATATCAAGTGGAAAGAGCTAAGGATCTATTAGGACTTATATACACTGATGTATGTGGCCCATTCAGAACTGTGTCAAGAGAGGGTGTTAATTACTTCATCACCTTTACAGATGATTTCAGCCGCTATGGGTTTGTTTACTTGATGAAACATAAACATGAGGTGTTTGAAACATTTAAGGTCTTTCAAAATGGAAAGTTTTTTTTTATTGAACATCACTCGTAAAAAGATAAAGAGTCTATTTGATCCAAACGAGGAGGAGAATACCTGAGTCATGAGTTTGTTAATCATATGAAAAGTTGTGGTATCGTATCCCAACTAACTCCACCTTATACACCGCAACATAACGGGGTGTCTAAGAGGAGGAATCGGACTTTACTTGATATGGTTCGATCCATGATGAATCTAACAACTTTGCCAAAATCCTTTTGGGGATAATACTCTCGAGACTACATCTCGCATTCTCAATATGGTTCCAACCAAGAAGGTTGATAAGGTATCCTATGAAAAATATGGCACGAGAAAGCTCTCAAGTTGTCCTACTTAAGAGTTTGGGGTTGCGAGGCACTCGTGAAACGAGACACGCCTGACAAACTTGATTCCAGATCCATTAAGTGTATCTTTGCAGGTTACCCTAAGAAAACAATGGGTTACTACTTTTACTATCCACTAGAAAACAAGATATTTGTTTCTCAAAACGCTGAGTTCTTTGAAAATAGTTTCATGGTACAAGAAGCGAGTGGGAGTCACGGACTTCTCGAATTGAGTGGGAGTGATAAAGGGCCTGAAATGATTCAAGAGGAAGATGCACAACCTTTTAAAAATACTAGCAAAGAACATAATGAGGTCGCACCTATCGAGGTCGACCCCCAAAATGTTAGAGTTCCTATTCGTAGAACCGCAAGGACACCTTAAGCGCCAGATAGATATGGATACTTTGTTGACGTTGAGGAGTATGAATTAGGGTATCTTGATGAACCTCCTAATTATAAAGTTGAATTAGCAAATCCTGAATCTGACAAATGGCTTGAAGCTATGAATACGAAAATGCAATCCATGAAAGATAATAAAGTATGGATTCTAGTTGAGCTTCCTCCTAATGGTCGAACTATTAGGAGTAAATGGCTTCTCAAGAAGAAGACTTAAATGGATGGCAATGTACACACCTTTAAAGCTCGTCTGGTAGCAAAAGGTTATACCCAAACCTACAGAGTAGATTATGGGGAAACCTTCTCTCTTGTTGTAGACATTAGAGCTATAAGGATTCTTTTAGCCATAGTCGCGTTCTATGACTATGAGATTGGCAAATGGATGCCAAGACAACATTTCTAAACGGTCACCTAAGCGAGGACGTATATATGGTGCATCTAGAAGGGTTTGTGGATCTAAAACATCCTAACAAAGTATGCAAACTTCAACGTTCCATTTATGGATTGAAGCAAGCATCTAGAAGTTAGAATAAAAGGTTTGATGAGGAAATCAAGAAAATTGGCTTTACGCAAAATCCTGATGAGCCATGTGTATATCTTAAAGCTAGTGGGAGTAATGTTGCATTACTAATCTTTTATGTCGATGACATATTACTCATGGAAATAACATTACCATGCTGGAAGAAGTAAAATCTTGTCTTTGTAAGTGTTTTTCTATGAAAGACTTAGGAGAAGCAACATATTGGAATCAAGATCATACATGATAGATCTAAGTGGTTGACTGCTCTTAGTCAAAGTGCTTATCTAGAGAAAATTCTAAAGAAATTTAGAATGGAAAACTCCAAGAAAAGGTATACTCCAATGATGGAAAATCCTGACTATATAAAGTCGCAAGGTGCTAAAACACCTACTGAGGTACAACATATGCAAAGAGTTCCTTATGCTTCGGCCATAGGTTCAATCATGTATGCGGTTAGATGCACTAGACCTGATGTTGCCTTTGCGCAAAATTTGTGTAGTCGTTTTTAGCAAAATCCTGGTGAGATTCACTGGATTGCTATAAAAACTATTCTTAAGTATTTGAGGAATACTAAAGATATGGTTCTTGTGTATGGGAAAAAACCTGAAGATGGGCTAAAAGTATCATGTTATGTTGATGCAGGTTTTCAAACAGATAGGGACGATACAAAATCTCAAACGGGATATGTATTCGTGCTTAATGGTGGAGTCGTGGACTGGAAGAGTGCCAAGCAAAGCACTACTTTTATGTCTTCTACAGAATCTGAGTAGATTGATGCTGCTGAAGCATTAATGGAAGCAGTCTGGATAAGAAAATTTATTGATAGACTTGGAGGTGTCATGCCATCGAATAAAAGGCCTATAGAGATGCTATGTGACAATGAGACTGCATTAGCTATCGCCAGTGATCCCGGAATATTAAAAGGAGCCAGACATTTTTAGAGGAAATATCACTACATTCGTGAAGTAATTCAAGAAGGTAAAATTGTCCTAAAGAAAGTTCACACAGATGACAACGTAGCTGATTCGTTTACAAAACCAATGCCATTTAATAAGCATTTTAAACATGCTACAACGATTGAAATTGTTCCTGCTAGTAGTCTCATGTAAATCTGTGATGTATTAGTTAATATTTGGATAATGGGATGTTAAACGATTGTTATTTTGTTTTGAATGAATTAATATACATCACATATTTAACTAATACATCACAGATTTTTCATTTTTATAATAACTGTTTCCTATATTTGCATGTTTATATCCATGAATGACTTGTCGCATTCTAAAGCTATGTCCATTACCAGTTAACGATATGGGAATATTGTTAAGACAAGGTAAATGTGAGTGTCTAGTTGTATTCCAGAGAATACGTAAAGATGATTCTACCAGCTTCGCATGTTATTCAATGAGGTTGAATATTGGATACCCCACCGTGTGATAATCACTTTATGTATCGGCGTCATTGGGTGCATTACACACATGGTGAAAGTTATGTTTATCCTTATACTTGAGATGCAAGCGGGTTTTGCATGCATGGATGACATTTCTTGATAATAAGCCCATCACTAGTCTGTCAAAAGGTAGTTATAAGGGCTGTTTTCAGAAGTGTTTTGAAGTACATGATGGACACTTATAGTCAAAATAGAATTTATTCCTCCACTTAAGTGGGAGTTAGATACTCACTGGGCCTCTCGTTGGTTTGATAAGATATTTGCATGGTCGTGCCCAACATGTAGTTAAGATGATTCTTTTTTACATTTGGTGATCTGAATCAGTACAGATGCGAGAAACATAATCATTAAAGTATGGAATGACTATTGATCCATATCCATATTTTACATGTATCTGAAACAAAGGGATAAGATTAACTGAATCCATAGAAGGCTGAGTTATATTCCAAAAACTGTAAACTCAGGTATTTCTGAGAGCATTGATGATGTTGCTAGACTATTTGTCAATGTTAGTATGTTATATGATATGAATGAGACATTCGTAAGTGGGAGCTGTTGGGTTTGTGCTCATGTCATACAGATATTTATACGGCTAGATATATGTAAGCCTACGGGGTCACACACGTTATACATTTAAGTATCATTCTATTAATGTGAATAATAATATAATTGTATATTTATATATTATTATATGATTTGACGAATAAACACTAACCGTCGTTAATTAGTTAATTAATTGTAACTAACTAATAAGGATTTTTAATTAATGGGTAATTAAATGTAATTAACCATAAATAATTAGAAAAGTCAAAAAGTCAACCCAAGGGTGTTTGACTTGAGTTCGACCGGCCATAAGACCCAAGGGGGGGTTGGATTGGGCTTTGAGCTATCTTTTCCTACAAGGAATGTATTTTAGGTCAACCCTAAACTCATCCCTATATAAGGAGGATCCTATAGCTCATAATTCTTATCCCTTGTCTCTCTCTATCTTGGTTCGATCGCAACAAACAACCCTTGAGGTTTTTCTGGTTTCGAGTTTCTTGGTGTTTACATATTCGGTGGTCAATAACTAGCATTCGGGTGATACTGCTTAAATACAGTTGTATGTATGAACCGAGCGATGGAAACAAGTTACTCATCTCACACTACTGCTACACATTGGAGAATAAGCTTATAGACTAAGCACACACAAAGCATCTTATCACCACACGGCGACGCTGTAACATCACAAAAAGACATCACATGCATCAACTCGCACACATAAGCTACAGACATTCTACACAACGAGCATCTAACATGCGCAACTCATTCATTCTCATTTTTCTTTCTTCATACACATACAAATACATACATCAACTGCTAATTCAATGAAATACTATAACATCCACCCGTGTCACAACCTACGAACGACAACACATAACGATGATCTACATATATTATGGTTATTAAAAACGATTTTCCACACATATAACTTGGCAAATGAAAAGTGGTAGTCAAGCACATCGACTAAGAACTCAAACAAAAACAAAGAAACGCGATAACGTTGGGAGGAAACCCATGTCTATCTTTTTATGTTTCATCTTTGCATATTAGTTGGTTTGTATGTACCTAACTTGGTCTTGCAGGTTTTAGCAGAAATGGTGCGAAATTCAAGATTATCTCGACTCTTAATCATATGGTAAACGTGTTGCTGATACAACAATTATGGCGTAAACTACTTAGTTACATCGTAAACCAGACCATTATGGTGTAAACCCTTCCATGGTTACGTCGTAACAAATTAATGAAAAAACTTTGAAAACCACAAGGTTAACGGCGCTACCCAATTATAGGACTTACTCACTACACACACTTACCCTAATCACTTCTTCTACAAAACATACAGTTTGAAAACCATATCTAACATGTATATTTAAATGATCTTTGTGGAATTGTTCCCTGAAAACCCTCACGAGACTTCACTCGTCCATTTGGGCCACCAATGTCACACCCTCAAACGGGGCCTAGACGGAATACGTGTCCGGGGGTGTGACGTCCTAATATACGTCGCACAAGATCAAGTAAACGACCATTATATAGACGTTTGATAAAACATAACTCGTTGCTTTGATTAAAACAAAATAAGTCTTACAATATTCTCGACATAAATGAAATAGTTTTAGCGGAAGCTTAAGAAAAATGCAGCGGAATCATAACATGTTTTTAAGACAACGAGTATTTAAATTTAAAGATAAACATTCTTGAAAGACACCCAACAATGCATGCAACATCAAATAGCACTTTAAGAACAATCCAGCTAAGCACTTGAGAAAACATGCTTAAAACAGTCAACATAAAGTTGGTGAATTCATAGGTTTGAATTTAGTATTAAGAGTGGACCACAAGTTCACAAACCAGAAACGCATGTTGACATTATAGACAGATACAACTTCACATAAAAAGTATTTACTGTTGCGCTAAGCTCATGACACCGAAGCTCAATTTAAAGTAGCATATTATATGCCAAACAAGAAAATAACTGCCCTAGAGGTATCTGACCAAGATCACCTAGTGAAATCCGACATGGTATATATCCGTTTGTTCGTGTCTCCCCAATCAGTAAACGCTACTTAAACCATAGGGATAATTAGCATGCCAAATAGATCTGTTTTAACAATATACACTGCTCACATATAAAACCAATCCCATCGGTTAAGAAATTAACGGTTCATGATAATTCGGGCATTAGTGGTCTATTCACAACTTAGGCAACACGTAATGAGGAAACAGTAACGTAAAGTAACTGTGTCCATAGTTTAAAAACAAACAATGTTTCTCACCCTAAAGTAGTAAGGTAAAATAGTAAAACGTAGGGCTATGAACTCACCTTAAGCAACTGGTGAGATAATAATCAACGAAGAGATATAATGCCAAAGGTCCTACGACGCATACCTAAATCCAATAGATGCGTCTTATAAAAACCCGAAAAGTATACGAAACTTGTACGAAACGTTTATAAGAGAAAAAGACATCCATGTATGTTTGTGCTTTGGCTTAATTAACAAAACGTGACTAAATAAAATTATAGAGTTTTTCATTAAGTTTTGGCGTTTAACCGAAAATTATCATTTTTAGTAAGTTTCTATTTTAGGAAAGTTTTTAGTTTTGGGACGTTAATACTATCCCCTATATTTGCTAAATCCATATTTCCATAAACGCACTAGTGAAACCTAAACGTTTAACTTCCATGTCTACCTTGCTAATATTCACTAAACTTACTATTTTTAGAAACCTTAACGCTTTCCCATATGCTAAACAGCGTCTTAATGATACTAATCATTGTGATTAAGTGTTACTATATGTTTGCTAGTATAGAAAGTCAAAAAATGACGAAGTGTCCGAAACTCATTTTACTATCAATCATCACACTTGGTTTTGTCAAAAAATGTTTCAAGTTTTCATTTGGCTATAACTTGGTCGATTTAAATCAATTAAATGTGCGAATATGAAAAAACTATCATTCGAAACGTGCTCTCCAAAAACTAGCGGTGGGGTTTATGCCTAAGAAAAACCATATTTTAGGTCGACCAAAACCCCAAAACAATTTTGGATCAGCAAGCACTTTTTGTCCAAAACGCAACCAAAATTCACCCAAACTTCACAAAGTTTGTTAATCTATCCTAAATCTCCATTACACAACAAATCACCTAATCCCCCCTCATTTCTTTGTTGCAACACTCATTCAACTCTTATCTCACCAAGAACATAATATTTAACTAGTGAAACAAAGTAGTATCATTATTTACGAAATCTTATCTTTAAAATCTTTCAAAAATTAAAACACAGCATATAGATGTATGTATCTTGAACATATAAGAAGAACATAAGAAAAACCATAAAGAAAGATTCAATATACTTACAAGAATGAAGAATAAGAAGCAATAACACAAGATCTATACCAAAAATCACTAGATCTTGAAAAACCCTAAATAATAACCAAACCCTAATTTGTAGATCTTGAAGAAACCCCTTAAATCAAAGAACCAATACTTGCAAACACCTTAGGTAACCTTAGAAATGAACTTGGAATAAATGAATCTTGATAGAAATCAAAAGTATGGATTGCGTATGTATGTATGTGTGTGCCGTGAGCAAGGAGAGCAAGAGAGGGAGAGAAAACAATTTTTGAGGCTATGAAATGAATGAAAACCCTAAGTTCTATCACAAGGTATTTATAGGAAATGAATTAGGGTTTAGGGACTCAAGGCTTGCACATATAATTAAACCAAAGGGCTAAGTGCCAACACACACAAAGATTGTATGTGTGGCTTGGTTCGTACTCACAAAGAAAAAAAGAAGTTTCAAGCTTGAATCACTAATTTGAACTAGCCATTAGAATTAAATCATGATTTCGTATTACATCCTAGTGTAGAAGTGGACCATGGTCACATGAGAAGTTTAAGTAGTCGTTGACTTGTAGTGGAGGACAAAACAAACATGTCACTTTCTTGCATGTGATGGTGTTTTATTTTTGAAATTCAAACTAGAGATAAAAGATGCTCTTTGATTTATTTAAGTGTGTGTATGCGTATGTTCTGATTATAGGTGGAGGGATGGAATAAAATATTTTAGTCTTATAAACATGATATGGATGATAACTAGAGTTTACACGAAAAGATTTCGGGGTTCCGGGGTTCCGTTAGGTCGTGAAAAACGTAATTTAAACGTTAAAGCATAAAAATAAATACCAAGAGTGATTGTAATCTACGAAACACTTAGAAAAGATAAAATAACTCATATAATATCTAAACTAATCAAAATCCAAAGTCAAAACGCGTCTGATGATGTTTTTCAGATTTACGCGGGTTAACTTCCAGGTAAACTACCAGATTCAAACGTAACGTATAAAAATCCAAAATAATGATCGGAAAAGTTTAAAATATTGACCTAAAATTTTTAGGGTGTGACAAACTGCAACTTAAAAAAAAACAATTAATAAAAATCTAAACTGTTAGTGCAAATATTATGATATTTAATCTATACAATCTCTTTATGTTTTGGTGATGACAAACACGTGACTTGTAATATGTAATGTAAAGTGCGCAAATTACTCGTAATCACAAATCATCAATGCATACATGCATCTACATTTCTTGATGTCTTAAGTCTACATCAACACCGACATTTGTTTGGAAGTTACTTGTTTACACAAATCATCAATGCTACATGCATCAACAACACTCTTGACGACACAAGTATGCATCAAGACTAACATTGGTTTACACTGACGTAAATGTCATAAGGTATGTACAAACAAGCATTAAACTTGTAGGATGATCAAAGAAATAAGTTTTTGTCTTAAATTTTACATTTTTATAAATGTAACAAAATAATTTTTTCAAAAATTAATTAGACAAATTATTTTTTTAATTATAAAGAAATGTTTTATGTGGTAATTATTTCAAAATTCAAAATCTGGTTCTTTTCCCCCTAAATCATGTTAAACTTTCACCAGACAAGTTTGTCACCACAAAAAGTAAAAACATGAGCGTCTGTCAGGGCGGTCCCTTAAATAGGCCGTGGCCCCCTAATATATCTAGGATTGCCGATGGCTTTCAAGCTTTTTTCAGCCACAACAAATAGTGGGTCACCCCAACTATTTTCATAACCTTTTTGGCTATGATTTCTTTCATTTTCTTTTCTCTCTCTAGATCTAACTAAATCTTTCTAAAACTTTGATCATTCAACCTGGTTAATCTTGTTTAAATGTGATCAAATCTTCTATCCTTTCCTCCTTTTCTCAAGTGCAAGAGAAGAACTTTGGTCATCTTCAAGATCCGAAGTTATGTAGTCTAGTTAGTCCATTTGTAACATTTGTTACATATAGATCGAGTCAATGGTTTCCAATCTTTAGTAGTGTGTTGATCCAAATGATGTATAAATTGGTGATGGGTTGAATGTGGTGTTGGTTAGTATTTTATGGCCCTTAAAATACATGGTGAAGTGGTATGATTGGTTGTAGCAAATATTTGGACTTGACATCTATCTTAGTGTCCATAAAAATAATTTAAGCAACACTTTTTAAGGAGATTAAGCCAAAAAACACAGGTTTATTATGTTGCCATAAAACATAACGGGTTGTAGGTTATACCCAATAGAAGAAATCAACATCAACTTAAGTGGTCAAAAAATAATGTTTAAGCATATTGGTATAAGGTTTTCTCCGCCGAGAAGGAAGCTTGTTGATTAGTGAAGTAACTCTCGAGTTGGATACTCGGGGAGTGGATTCGGGCGAAGAGGAGCTTCGTGACTGAACCACTATAAATCACCGTGTCGGTTTGCATTTTCTTTTACCTTTCGCTTTACTTATTTATTTACATTTACCGCTTACTTTTTAAAACTTTCAATGTACTTATGATTGTGTGAATGGTTGTGTATATATTGTTAGTTAAGGTTGTGTACTACTTTGTAGTTAATATTGTGGTTGATTTTTAATATTAAGTTTTAACAATGGAAACGTATTCACCCCCTCTATGGCTTCCACAATTGGTATCAGGAGCCACGTCGCTCTAGTTTTCAAAACAAATGGTTTTTAAAATAGAGTACGATCCATGTATCAAATTACCCATAAAGGGGGATTAAATATGAAAAGTGTTTGATGTTGTTTGATTCGTACTAGTTTTGTTATTAAATATACTTTGTATACTAGCTTTGAAGGGCAATTTTTCTCACAGAACTTGAAGTGCGCCACTTAAAGTGTTGCTAAGGTTTGTGTTACTGCTGCTAAGCAAAAGTTAGTGTTGTTCATTAACTTTAATGAAAAATATGCTAAGTAGTTAGTGCTGCTAGTATAAAGTTAGTACTGGTAGTTCATAGTTACTACTGCTAGTATATATTAGTACTGCTAGTATATATTAGTATTACTAGTGTAAAGTTTGTACTGTTGGTGAAGATTGAAGAAAATATTCTAAGTAGTTACTACTGCTTGTACACAGTTAATGCTGCTGGTGTATAAGTTACTACTGTTGGTGCTAAGTTAATGCTGCTAGTATAAAAGTTACAACTGCTCAAAGATTAAGACTGCTAAAAGAGTTTCTACTATCAGAGAAAGGATAAAGACAGAAGAAAGGATAAATATTATTTGGAGAACAAGATTACTTACGTAATAAGTATTAGTTATTTATAGAATAGATCATAGAGAGTATTTTAAGTCTTAGAAATATATTGTAAATCGACTAGGACTCCTTGGTGTATAAAAGGAGGTCCTAGGGCATAGAGTTTGAAATCTTTTGTTTTGATATCGTTATAGCTTCAAGGTTTTATAACCCTAATACTAGTTAGAGTATTGTATTAATATATTGAAGCTTTGTTTGTTAATCTATGTGTTCATTAGAATTACTGTTCTATTGAGTATTCTTCTTATTGATCAAAGATTAGATTCCGCATAATTTTTGATATATTATACAAAGTTTCTATCATAGTTGTGTTGGATTTATCTAGCATAACTAAACCTTACACAAGCTAAGGAATTCAATATCTATTCAAGTGGGATCAACAAGTGGTATCAGAGCTGTTGGAAGTAGTTACTACTGTTGTTGGAAGTTAATACCGCTAGGCATAACTTACAACTGCTGGTATAAGTTAATGCTACTAGGCATAAACTTACTACTATTGTTAGAAGTTAATGCTGCTAGGCATAACTTACAACTACTGGTATAAGTTAATGTTGCTAGGCATAAACTTACTACTACTGTTGAAAGTTAATGCTGTCAGGCATAAACTTACAACTGCTAGTGAACATTAATGTTGTTGAGGGTATTTTCATAAATACTTCGATTAAGGGTTTCATTTATTCGTTTAATCGATTCAATCTTTCAAATACTCTTTAATCACAAACCCTAACTCAATTTCATCATTCATCATCAAAACCAAGCCCAAATGACGACCCTAAAGTTTGCTGATACTTACAATATGGTCGTGTTTTCGGCTAAACCCGCTAAAAGTAAAGGGTTTGAGCAAATTGTGGATTTTCTGAATGCTCACCCCATAAAATATGCGTTAACTGTTAACTCCACTATATATCTCTCTCTTGCATTGAGCAATGCTGGACTACTGCTAAGGTTAAAACTATCAATGGGGAAGTGCAGTTATAAGCCCTAGTGGATGGAAAGAAGATCGTTGATTCGTCAGATAGTATATATATAAAATAACACAAATGCAAATCTCAACCAAATGCCCTTGACCAAGGCAAAAGGTCA
>BQNB010097939.1:0-22702 GCA_026074375.1 Tanacetum coccineum | reverse complement strand
TTTTGCCATCTAACAACCTTGTCCTGAGTTTTAAGTTTCTTATTTATGGCTAACCATGAAATGAAGGCATGACAAGGGATATTCTGACTAAACCACACCATTTTGTACCACGGAACTTTGGGCCTAACCTCAGACAAGTCAGTTGATATGTGCTTAATTACACATATCTTTTACCTTCAAAAATGAGCTTAAATGACCAAAAACAGACAAAAAACTGCCAAAAATGAGTTTCAAAGTGAATGGTCATCGCGTCAAGCATTACTTTGGAGGGAACGTACCACACTTGGTAGTTCCAGATCTCCAAACTTTCCCCAAGGATCAATAAATCCTTGTGATGGGTCAAGCATCGCGACCCTAAACAAGCGCTTCGTGGGAGGCACCCCATGCTTATCCGTAGTTGTAATATAAATAAGTGTTGTTGTTGTGTAAGATAGCTTATCTTTTCCATTACCCGTGTTTCCATGTTGTTGTTGTTGTTATTGTCCAGGATTGCCCGGATTGTGAAGACTCTCAGTTTTGTCATTCATCAAGAGTTTCACATCCTCAGCTTCATTTGGGAATCCGATATCCTAATCTTATCGACTAACGTTTTATCTTTTGGCATACCTCATAAACGGCCTTAGGATTAATGTAGTACCCTTCAAAACATCGAGGACGATGTTTAGTTCTAGTTTGGGGGGGTATCTTCGATTTGATTGTTTCCTGCAGCATTGTTACCACGTAAACCCGTTTTTACCACCAAAATACCAAAAAAATGAAAAAATTGAAAATTTTTCAAAAATATAATAAGTGTTTTGTCGCAGTTTTGCTTTTCTTTTGGGTAGAATAAGAATAATTTTTGACTTGATCGGGCGTGTTGAGCCCTAGCTAGTTCCTTTAGGCCAAGCTTTCACGAATTCTATTGCTTTGAATTTTAATAATGTGAAGAACGAGAAATGATAGAGTTAAATACAAGTTTATGTGCCAAGCAAGATTCGTCTAAAAACTTATACAAGTAACTTGTGGTTTTCTCTCCCGTGAATTTCTAATCCACCTAATCATACGTACTCAATTTAATTCAACTAAGTCAATCGATGTTTTCAGAAAAAGCTTCAAATTTGTAACTTGAGTTTTCAAAGCGAGATTTTGTAGTGATTTAAAAGATAAATGCCAAAGAAGCATGAATGAAATGTGAATGCAAAAATGCATGAATATTGAAATTTTGCCAATGAAGCATGCAGTTGATGGTGATATTATGGAGAAAGTTAAAAGATGTGTTTTTGTGTTGTGTCGTGATTTCACCACTCCGCTAGCAACGAGGTGGGGTGTTCAAACTAAGACGTCTTTGCCTTCTAGGGTATTTGGTTGTGTGTGATATTCTCACTTGGAAGTAAGGTCTAGGTGTGAGGGTTCAAACTAAGACCAATCCTTAGCTCATATTTGGTAATAAGGTGTTGATGTGATTTTTCCCACTCTACGCTAGTAACGGGGTGGGTTTTCAAATACTAAGAACATCGGTCGTTGGTTGTGAATATCTTACTCGTTAACTACGAGGGTAGGGGTTCGAAAACTAAGCTATCGCATTCCGAAGCTTTAAGAACTTTATGTTATGATGGTGAATTGTTGCTCTAAAGTTCTAAAGGTTTAAATCTCGAAATCAAGTTACGAAAGTCTTATAAGTTGTTGCTTGAGTCATTGATTCATTTGGATTATGACTATGAAATTAAGGTTGGACCTATGGTTAAATTAAATTTGAGTACACACATTCAATCGTATATCCATGTGGGAGTTTTTTGAAAATTCACAATGAGTCATATAGTATGAGGGCTTAACATATAAACTTTTATCGACTATGATCTTGTTTTAATTGCTTAGCTTGGAACTTGCGAAAAATCAGAAGGACGATGAAATTATCAGTCAGGACATCCGTAGATCACTCTACGGACGCTTCTCATTCTATGATCCCAGTGTTAACAAATAAAGAAGCAAACTTGTTAAAAAATGAGAAAATCCAAAAATATTAGTTGTAGTTAGTGTAATAAGGAAAATGGTGAAAAACGGGGCTTAGTGTTTAACTTAATAACATTGCGTGAGGACACGCATTACCTTAGTTGGGGGATTTGATAAGTGCTTAATTACACATATCTTTTACCTCTAAAACGAGCTTAAATGACCAAAAACAGACAAAAACTGCCAAATATATGTTTGTTTTGCATTTGTATTGTGCAGGAAGTGGATATCAACAAAAAGACAGAAAACCAAGCCAAAATGACAAAACTGAGCATGGAATGGAAAAGACTGTGCAAAATCAAGGCCAAAGTCCAAAAATGCCAAAGTCAGAGTCAATACTGAAGAATCAGCAGTCAAACCGGAGCCGGAACTGAAGAATACTATTGAATGCAATCTTTACCCATCTGATGGGCCGGGAAAGCCCAATAGTATATCTATGAAGACTGTGAAGACCAAATGGGCCCTCAATCAATTACAACAGCCCATTTGTGTGCATTTGACAAAGACTGTGAAGACTGTGAAGGCCCAATCCTAGCCCAGTTACAGCCAATCTCAGCCATTGTACACACAAAACCCACTTCATAATCTTATTTGGGCTTGAAAAAGCCCAATAACCAACCCTAAACCTTATTGGGCCCAAACCCAAACTCAATGGGCCCAATACAAGCCCACATGTCTTATTGGGCCCAACACCAAGCCCAATGGGCCCAATACACAAACCCAAGCCCAACAAAAGCCCAAAATCCTTTTTTATAAAACTTTAGGGGCTTAAATTGCCAATTTTGAAAGTTATTTTATAAAAGAAAAGTGGTAAAACAAAGAAGGACTAAAACTGCCAAATGGCAGTTTTCCTTTTAGTTATAAACTAGAGGGACCAGTTTTGCAATTCCCCTAAACCTCTTTATTCTTTTGTTATAAAAAACGCAGGGACCAATTCTGCCACTTTCCAAACTATCTTATAACTGAAAAATCGGCTTAAATAAAATGACAAGAGAGAGAGAGTTGGGGGGGCATTCTTGCCTCTTCCCCAATCTCCGCGTTTAAACCCTGCTAACAACCCGTACCTTAACCAGCCTTCGCGCCAAAACCATACCACCCTTTCCCCACGTTTACAAGGCAATACCACCCTCCCAAGTCCACTTTACAGCTACCCCATACCCTTACCCTACCCCTATAACCCCCCCCATACCTTTCCCTGTCAAAACACACAACCCGAAGCACCCTTTTAATGGTGAGATGAAGAGAAGACCAAATGGAGGGCTAGGATTAAGTGGGAGGCTTCCTACTCTCACAAGTAGCACAGCCCAAGAGCTTTGAGCCTCTATAAAAAGAAGAAGACCAAGCCGAAGTCAAGACTTACATTTTTTTTTATGTTTTTAGCTAAATTTGTATTTTAAGCCTTTCTTTTAAGCATTTTGAGTGTATTCAGTTTGTTTTGTATGGCTTTTTGCTGTTGTATATGTTTGTAGTTTTAATACATAGTTAGTGTTTTGTGATATTGCATTTGTCAAAAATTTGAAATATGAATTAAGCTGTTTAATCCTGTTTTAACTTATGTAAGAATGATTCAAAGTTGTTAAACCCCACTTGGGAACACTTTTCTTAGCTTTATTTCACCATTATCCGTTAAGAATATTCGATTTTTTATAAAATTAAGAGGGGTGGGTGGTGTTGCATGAATTGGGGTCATTTTGGGTTTGGTATGGGTCAACCTCACTCAGCCAACTTTGGCTGAGTGTGTAGGCTTTATTAGATCACTTAATTCACCACTTTTAGTTCTAAAATAAATTTTTAAGTGTCTTTTGGTTTCTGTCAAAATTTGAATAGCAATGAATGAGCTTAAAGGCTCAAGCTGCTTATTGCAGCTTATGCTACACTAGTGTGTGTTTTTTGTGTTGTTGTTTGTTATTTCTAGCCTATTCACCAACCACCTTTGTGCTGTCTTTTAACTTGACCAAGTATAAGTCAAAGTTGGCTTTGCCATTTTTTTTAAGAACCTTCAAGTTTAAGCCCCATTATCAGCTTGTTTAAGCTTACCTTAATAGCTAATATTTTGAAAATAAGCTCATTTACCACCCTTTTTAATCTGTTTGAGGTTTGTTTTGACTAAAAAACTCTTAAGAGCTTATTTTTCATAAGCCCAAAAAGCCCCTAGCCACTGCCATAACTTCCCCTGGTGCTGAGCACCATATTAAGCCCCCTCTTTTCTAGCTTATTTTGTATTAAGCCCCTAGTTCTTTTAGCTTTTATTTATAGCTTATAGGTAGTCCTTTAAGTCCCTGTAATCTTGTAGCTTAACTCCTCCTTTAGCTTAGCTTATTTAGCATTTAAAGTAGCACTTTTTCTGTTTTCTTTCTAAAACTGTCACATAAGCTTAAGTCTCTTTCAGCTTATTTTAGGGCTTATTAGGAAGCCTTAGCTTATCATTAGGACTCCCTTAGGCCTAGTAGCTTATTTCTTTAGTTTTCAGCTTATCTTGTGAGCTTAAGCCCCAAAAAGAAAGAAAAATAAGCTGAAAAGCTTATTTAGCTTTTGCAGCCCCAAAAGCTCACATTTCTGGCTTATTCTTTGAGATCCAGCTTATGTGCTTATTAGGAAAATTGTTCCCCTTAAGCCCCTTAATAAGTTTGCTTTTTATAGTTTCAAAAATAAGTGTGGGAACCCACTTTGTTTTCGGGGGTAATTCTCAGGGACTGTTTTGTGTAATTTTATTTTCATAGTTAACTTTGTTAGTCCCTCTGATGGTTAGTTAGCCTTTTTACTTCGGTTTAGTCCTTGTTGCTTTTAACTCTGTTAGTCCCCTTTAGCTGAAACAGCTGTTAGCATTTAGTTAATTAAATAATTAATTTAGGTTTAAATCTAATTAGTTTAATTACTTTTATTTAAAACAGTAAAATTTGGGCATTTTTATATTTTTAGAATTGTTAACTTTTTCTTTATTTTATTTTATTTTTTCAGAATTTTTATAACTTTTATTTTTTTGTCTTTATGCTATTTTCTTTATGTTTTAATAGTTTTTACTCTTTATAAAATTCATAAAAAATCAGTAAAAAAATTAATAAAAAAATATATTTTCTTTTTTATAAAATTTTCTTTTGTCATTTAGTGTCTAGGAAAATATAAATTGTCGTGTAGGCTTAATTTGTCTTAATTTCAGTTTTTGGGACCCGTTTTACCGGGTAGGTTTTACGTTTCTTTTCGTTTTTTACATTCAAACGTCCTCGTTTTAGTTTCATAGTTTTCTTTATTTTTTCAAGTTAAGTTAATTAGGATTTTAATTTGATTTTTTAATTTAATTTAACATTTATTTCTTATTTTTTAGTATTTAGGGTTCCCAATAACCCTCATTCTGTTCCCCGTATTTAATTTAGATTTAATTTTAGGATTTCCTTATAACTAATTTTGTATCCCGTAGTTTTTAAGATCCCCATTTCCTATACTTGTTTCCCGTAGATTAAATTAAGTTTTATTTAATTAATCTTAGTCATAATTATATCAGTATTTCCATCATTCAATTTCTCATCAAAAGGTAATGTTCAATTGCTAGCATCGTTGGGGACCTACGACCCGGGACTATCTCTTCCGGGAATCTTTTTATAGTGATTCTCATGTAGACTATCAACGCGAATCAGTATGGTTGATTTTTGTTAATTTGGAGCATAATAATTTTAAGTATTTTAGTGTGAAAATGGACAAGTAAACAATTCTAATTCCATCCCCCCACTTTGAATTTATTACTACGTCCTCGTTGTACAGATAAAAACATTAAATACGAGAATAAATGAATTAGTATGAGAAACTACTCCTGATATTTGTTTTGGTTGCTTCTCAATGTTGAGTTGATTCTTATGTAGCAAGATTGTGTTGTACAGCGCGTGATAGTTTCAAAGACTCCAACACACTTCAATATCTCCAGATTTGTAAAGTCTACACCTAAAATTTCGGTCGATATTCTTTCACCGAACAGTCCTGTATAAAATATAGGAAAAAAGTGATATTCCTATTTTGGTATTATCGTTTAATTTAATCTAAAACCAAACTTAATAGGGTCAAGTTTTGGTGAATACAGCCGTATCATGTGCTGAATACTCGATAAAATTTAATTAACATCGGGTTGTTCTCTCGGGGGAAGCATCTTTTGTTTTAGCAAAGTCTTTATAGTGTAGACTTTTTTCCAGCTTTCCTCATTTCCATCATCTATGAGCTATGTGCCCGCGGGTTGAGCCATTTCTTCCATCTTGCAATCTGAATTGTAATCGAGTCCTAAGTTCAATACTCCTTTGTAAAACCCCTTTAACTTTTGGTATGGATGCGAGATTCCATTCATCTCATCTTTCTCACTTACCTTCAGTAATGGTGGGATTATGTTGCATTGCTCATTAGTGTGGCATTTAAACCTTGGATGTGATCGCACCATTTGGTAAGTTACTTCATCATCACCATTGTAAATGGTAATTATCCCTTCGAACCTTTTTTGCTTGTAATTCCACATTCTCTTAAAAATGGTTCGCCAAAAAAAACATCGCCCATTCCTTCATCACGATAAGCATCCATATCTTCTAAAACTGCAAAGTCCGTCATCACAGAAAAAGTTCCAATCAAAGATTTGTTGTTTATTTAGGCTGTCCTAATACATGTTTCCCTTGTACTCTAATATCTCTTTCATATAGAATTATGAACTTTTTTGGACATTCACATTGACATACATTAATAGGAATTACAGTTAGCATGTGAAAACTCAATATTCTATCCATGCAAGAAATACTTTAGTTGGTAAGGCATATGATCTTCTTATTATAGTCGCACATAAACTAGGGGTAATCATCATTTCCCAAAAACCCATTTAAAAGTTCAATATCCCTAGTTATAAATTTCCTCTAATTACTCTACCTTCCTCAATTGGTGTTTGGAATCAATCATCACCTTGATTTCTCCTAAGCTCAAATGGTTCATTTAGATCATTTAATTCAATGTAATCCTCAAAGAAAGGGTCTAATGATCTATTTAACACCAAAGTCTCTCCCATTAGCCTAGCTTCTAAATCAAGTTCCATTCTTTCTCTCAAACTTAGCATGTAGACCCTCTTAATTAAACTACTAGCAGGTTTAACACTTGTGAAAACAATCCTTTCTTCCCCGACCCTTAAAGTAATCTTTCTTTTATAAACATTAATCTTAGCACGGGCGGTAGACAAAAATGGTCTTCCGAGGATCAAGGGCACTTTGATATCCTCAGGCATATCTAGAATTATAAAGTCTACGGGGAAAGTAAATTTACCAATTCCTACTAGTACATTTTCAGCTATTCCTTTTGGATATTTCACAGTCCTATCTGCTAATTCAACTGTTAACTTAGTGTGAGCTAATTCGCCTAATCCTAAGTTAAGGTAGGTCGAGAGAGAGAGGCATACACTAACAATAGCTCCTAAGTCCTATAAAGGGCATTATCAAAAGCAACATTTTTAATAAACAAGGACAACAAGTGTAAACTCCTTGGTCTTTCTCTTTTGGGTATGGTTATGATGCTTTAGAGTAAGCTTTGAGAATCGTGGTCCATATGATCCCTTTTTTCTTTATTGTAGTAACAATTCAACGATTCTTGAAATTCAAATCATCGTTTGTCTTGTCTCGAACATCAGTGTACTGTTTTGTCTAGTGGATACGGCATATTAGGAAGATCCAATACTGCGTATCGGGTATGAATCAACTTTAATAGTAGTTGAAATCAACTTGACTTGATCTCTCGGGTTTGCTTCAGTAGAGCTAGGTAGGCTTCCAAATCCTCTTTCCTGTAGTACCTTGCTCATTTGCCTAATTTGGATTTCTAAAGTTTTAATATATGCTCCTTGGTTATGAATGGCAGCATCCGTCGAAGCTCGGATTTCTTTAATCAAATTGGAGTTTTCTTCGTGTCTCTTTGCTGATTCACTCATGAATTTGCTCAAGGTATCTTCCATAGATTGCCTTTGTTCTTGGTACAAAGGATTCGCATTGTTCCTTTGATAGAATCCCAGAGCTGTTGCTCTATATCCCCCTTCTTAAAAAGGTCCACCAAATTGTGTATAGTAAGCTTCTTATAGGGTTTTCCCTTCTTCTTTTAGCGGGCAATCTTTGGTGTAGTGGGGTCCTTTGCATTGTTCGTATCCAACTTGAGCAGCATATACTTTTTCATTCACTATCTTGATCTCTCTCCCATGATTGTTTAGTTGTGCTTGTATAGTTGCCAATCCGATAGAAGTTTCATTACTTCTTGACCTAGATGTTTTACTATGCCATTTCTGAGAGTATTCAGCCATTACTTGGATGGCTATTTTTGCATCAGCAGCAGAATTTGATGGTATTGCACCTCTTGAGTCAAGAATTTGTCAAGTTGGACATGCCACTAATCATTTAGATAAAATACAAGATTACCTCCTGCATCTTTGTTAAATAGTGTTGAGGACACGTCATCAAGAGTTCTTTAAATCGCTCCCATGCTTGGTAAAGGTTTTCATCTGGTTCTTGCTAAAAGTTGTTGATTTCCTCCATCTTCTTTGCAGTTCAAGCAGGTGGGCAATATTTGTTCAAATATTTTGTTTTAAGACCATCCCAAGTTGTGATTGAACCGATTGGTTCGTTTCTTAGCTAACGGCTTGCGGCTCCAGTCAAGGACATAGGGAATGCTCTAAACATCACTTGGTCTATAGTGGTATTTGTAATGTGGAATAGATCGACGATCTCAAGAACTTTCTCAATGTGTTCGTTTGCATCTTCATGATCCGAACCGCTGAAGGTGTTAGTCCGTAGTTCCTTAAGAAATTGGCCCTTTAGCTCAAAGTTATCCTTGTCTTTAATTTTGGGCCTAGCAACCCCCGATCCATAGTTAGCTCAGGTCTTGATCATGTAATGTTCCATAGTTTTCGCCATTGTTTTTGCTTCTTCTTCCTCCGAGTATTCTTGGTCTGAAAATAGATTAAAATCAGGCGATCTCAACTCGTCAAGACTTAATGTCTTGAAGTGTCTCCAAGATGATCAAAATTCTCGTTCAGGTTCTTTGTAAGGTGTAAATAGTTCGCTTGTTGAACTCATTGTCATGCACTACCTGAAACAAGGGATAAACAATCAGTAGGATGGGCTCTTTATGTAACACCCCCAAATTGGGTCGCAGCGGAATAAGGGTCTGGGGCGTGTTACTTCTCAGATCAATAACACAAGATAATATAAGAACGACCAAAAAGTCGTTTAAAACTGATACATTGGATTTAATAAAGTATGTGTTACAAAAGCCCGAAGCTTTTTCTTGTTTACTTGTTATTATTACATAGATTTTAAGCCAATAACTGTTTTACTAATTGTATTGCGACTATATCTTTAATGCCATGACTTTCAAAATATATACCACCAATGTATCCTTCCCACTGTGTTAATGGACCTCCTAAAAAAATATTGCATTAATAACGTCACATTAAAGTTGGTGAATTTCATTGGTTTATGTCAATGTTTATGCAGGACCGATGAATTTCCCAGTGATAATGCAAAAGATGCAGACATCACAAATGCATTACTTTTGCCTTTAGCTCATGGACACGAAGCTCGACATAATTGAATAAACAATATATAAATATTGCCTACTTGCCCGTGATGAGTTCAATCACCGTAACATCCAGTATCCGACCATGTTATACGTTCCGTTTCCAGTGATAGCTAGTCACTCCGAAACGGGGAGGTCCAATCCCAAATAGTTCTATCTATAATCATTCGCGCTCACCAATTACCAGAGAGTTATTGAATCATGTTCATGATTCCTGGGCATAGGTGGTTATCGCTACTTAGGCTACAGTAATCATGATAAAATGTACACTTGGTCCCAATTTGTAATATCATGCTATGTTTTACCCCAAAAACTTGTTAATCAATAATTGTAAAACATGAAGGCTATGAACTCACCTTAAAAGTGAGTTAAACTGATAACAAAATATCCCAAGTAAAACGCGTCACGCTAACGTGAATGCAACCTAGTATTATAGGTTCGAATCAGTATTCAAGTAAGTTGGTCTAAACAACTAATGTATTATATCCTATATAGTTATCATCGTTCTTGTTCGGGCTATCATTTTGAATTGAGTCATGGACATGACGTACGAGGAGGTAGGGAACTATAAATCGTAATCCAACAACTCGGTCTATACGCCTTCCGTGAAGAAGCTCATTATGAAAATTCCTCCTAGTATATAGCACTTCGATAACTAATAACATATATATATATATATATCTTATATAGCTATATCACCATCTATTTGGTTTTAAGTGAATTGGTCCATTATATGTAAAATCGTTTTATAATTACGCCTTTAGTAAAAATTGACATACTTTGTCTTTTTTATGCCCGTTTCTTGCGTTTTCTTCGCCCACGCCTTCGTATTTAGACGATCTGAAAGGAGCTCATAAAATCAAATTTTTAGGTTTTTGAGATTCTGTGATGCTATTAGTGTTTTTACTGTTCATAAAAGCTATAATAATCGTTTTGATATTTTAATTAACGTTATAATCCCGTTTTTTGTCGTATCTTATTCGTTATAGCTCCGTTTTTAGCAGATTCTTTCGAACACCGTTTCTCGTAATTGGAAAGTTTTTATCAATTATTGGATGTTTATTGAGTAAAAGTTTCTTGGTGTAGTACTTTATTATAAAACTTGTTTTATAAATGTATTATACTTTTACGTAAAAATTGTAAATAGCGTATATCTTCTTCGTTATTAATTGGTTATTTTCGAGTTCTTTTGACCCCTCGATCCTTGTGACATGTAAGTATTTATTCAAAATTATAAAACATATATTGTAAAATTTCGAATTATAACAGCCCCTAAGATATTTTTTTCCAAAAAATGTTGTTTAAAACTTGTTTTTTAGACTTTTTAGCTTTAACATTTGTTACATAAACCCATTATAGAACCCTTTATATCTTATGTATGTACATATATTAGGTCATTAGGTCTTGTTTTGTCCAGAGAGTCTATTAGTATAAAAGAGCTCAAGTCCTTGCAATACTTTCAACATCTAACTTAATAAGAAAACTTTTAGAAACCTATTTGTTAATATATATGTTGACTACCTTTATGCATCATGATTAAAAAACACTTATACATCACTTTTAACATCATATTAGCATCATGCTGGCAATGTAAATAAGTTCACAAATCTTTGACAATAAGTTAAAATATTCATTTTACTTATTCAAGAGTACCCTAGTGGTGAATGTTCTAAATATAACATATGAACACATAAAATCTTAGTTATGAAATGATGAAGCTTTTGATATAACCTTGTGTGGATGAGTAGAGATGAGAATAACAATCACACCCTTGTGATTAACAACCTTGGCTTGAAAATATAAGGTGAAAACCCTAATTTTCCCAAGTAAACCCTTTCTTTCTTTTCTTGATTCCTTCCTTGCAAATGGTTAACCAACTCTTGAAACCTTCTTAGAATACCTTAGATATGATGTGTGTATGCTTGTATAATGATAGAAAATCAAGCAATGGATTGTGTATAGAGTGTGTTTGATGCCGTGGGATATGTAGAAGGAAATGGGAGAGTTTTTGTGATTTCACACTTTTGATATGAACTCTATGTGTTAGTTGCTAGCTTTTATAGTGAAAATATCTAAGTAACTTAACCATGGTTACTTGCTAACTCATGTGTAAGAGCCCATAGGGGGGGGGAGTGGGTTCTTACAAGGTGTAAGTGTTTGGTTCCCTAGATATTTGTAATATCTAGATATTTAGGGCAAGTGTCTTGCAAACAAGATAATGCTTGGCCTTATCTCCTAAAATTCGGCCACATATACATTTATATGATGATATTTTGATTATTTTGTGTATTGGGTATAATCGGGGGTTTTATTATAGCGCTTAGAGGTTTTGGTGTTCGGGATGGAATGCCGTAATACGCGTTTTATCGCGAAAACGTTAAGCTCATTTCTACGTAGCCATTTAATAAAAATAAGATGAACATTGTTATTAATTATGTTAGGATTTATGGTTTTAGTTAGTTTAGTATCGGACAGTTTACAATTAGTTAGTACTGTTAGTTATTGTTAGTACCGACAGTACAAAATGTATAAGTACTGATCGATTAGTTTTGTACCGTTAGCGAAAATAGTTGAGTACCGTTTATGAGATATGTATGAGATATTCTAGGAAAAGATATGTGTTATCTGTTAGCGATTTGTAAGCTTGTGAGAGTTTATCCTTAGTCTATAAAAGGATCTCTCTTAGCAATAGTTAGTACGACCTGAAGAAATCTCATACAATATCATATCACAAATAGTTAGTAATCTGTAATTGTTCTAAGCAGATTAATAGAAAGTTGTTATTTAGTTATACATTGTTTTTCTTAGTACTTGTGTTAAGATTCCGCATTAACACATAGTATTCATAATCAGTGTTTCTATATAGTCAGTTGTATTTATACATCTTGGCTATTATCCTTCATAGGCTGCAAAGATCTATTCAGTTAGGGACTCACAAGTGGTATCAGAAGCCTCGTGTGAGAAAACTCTTAATTATGAAGATATATCATATCCAGCAATAAACTCTCAACAGTATTGTCCTGCATCACATCACAAGATGAAATTCCACCACCACCACCACCTCCACCATCATCACAAACACCAACCCAACAAACTCCTCATACAGTTTCAACCATCAAGCTGCCTATTCTCAAAAAGGGAGAATATGACATCTGGGCTATGAAGATGGAGCACTATTTGGCCCATACAGATTATCCAATCTGGGAGGTAATACAAAATGGGAATGGTCCTGTATCAATCACTACAGATACATCAGGACAAATCAAGGTTTTGCCTCCTAGAACTGCTGAAGAGATTGTAGCCAGAGAAAGAGAGAGAAAAGCAAGGACCACCTTGCTTAGGTCCTACCAGAAGTCATTCTTGCTATAAGTTCCCTAAGATGACTGATGCAAAAAGAGATTGTGGGATGCCATCAATTCAAGATTTGGAGGGAAAAATGACTCAAATCCAAGAAAGATGCAAAAAGTATATTATAAGCAACAGTTTAATGGATTTCTCTGATCCAACACAGAAGGGCTTCACAAAGGTTATGATAGGTTCCAAAGTCTTCTAAGTCAGTTAGAGATTCATGGAGCAGGTGTATCTACTGAGGATGCTAATCAAAAGTTCCTAAGATCTCTACCTTCTGCCTGGTCACAAGTTTCCCTAATTATGAGAACCAAACCAGGGGTAGACAGTCTTAGTTTTGATGATTTATACAATAATCTAAGAGTCTTTGAGAGTGATATAAAAGGCTCTACTGCATCATCATCCTCAAGCCCGCAAAATGTAGCTTTTGTCTCTGAGAACACCAGCAGTACTAATGAAGTTAGTACCGCTTATTGTGTTCCCAATCTTTCTGGCCAAAACTCAAAGTATGAACAAACTTCATCATACTCATTACTTGCTAATCAATCAAGTTGCCCTCAACTGGATCATGAGGACTTGGAACAGATGGATGAATATGATCTTGAAGAAATGGATTTAAAGTGGCAGGTGGCCATGATCTCAATGAGAATGAAAAAGTTTTACAAGAAGACTGGTAGAAAGCTACAATTTGATGCAAAAGAACCAGTTGGCTTTGATAAAACCAAAGTGGAATGTTACAATTGCCACAAGACAGGCCATTTTGCTAGAGAGTGTAGATTCAAGGGAACTCAAAGTAAAAGGATAAAGGGATGCATGGAAGTCTGGAAACAAGGAGTTGAGCAGAACTGGACAAAAGGAGGATTCTAAAGCATTGGTGACAGTTGATGGAGAAGGAGTGGATTGGACAAATCATTCTAAACAGTTGAAGAATATGCTTTGATGTGCTTTCATACGCTCAGACTCAGACCAGAGGTAATTTATTGTTCTAACAAGTGTAAAGTGTCTTATGTTAACTTAAAAACTGTTTGATAATAAGAGGAGAACAATTAGTGATGCAGATTGAAATATAGGCATATTCTCAAGGTCTAAATGAAAAGTTGAAGCACACGTTAGTTGATCATCAACATGGTATAACTGTGGTATGAACAAAAGTTAAAGTTTATGAAAATAGATTCTTGGATGATATCAAATGATTGTTCTCACTTACCATTAAGAAATTATTAGTTAGCCAAAAACTCAAGAGAAATAAGGATGATTTTAAAGTAAAGTAGGAAAAAGGCAACAATTCCTTCAAGATTCTTGGTATACTTCTAAATCTCAAGATGAGTGGCCTATGTAATTTGGGCTTGAGATATGGGGATCACAGATATATTGCATTTGAGTTATGAAAATGAAGTTTTACAAAGTGTGTTTAAGAGTAAGGAAAGTGATTTTGAAAATCAACCTATGAATGATAGGTTTGCAGAAGGAATGCATGCTGTACCCCCACCCATGACAGGGAATTATATGCCCTCTGGACCTGAGATTGAAATAGATTACTCACAGTTTACATATGGTCCAAAACAGTCTCTAACTAGTGAATCTGAATCCCAATCAAGTGAAGTTGATACCTGTGAATCTAACATTAGTACAGAACCCTCTGAATTAGTGTCTGAACCAGTTGTCAATGAATCTAATGTAGAAAGTCAACCTAAGGTTTGGTCTGATGCTCCTATCATTGAGGAGTATGAGTCAGATAGTGAAGATGAGTGTGTAGTTATACCAACAAAACAACAAGAAACACCTAGTTTTGCTAACCAGCAAGTAAAAACTCCTAGGGAAAATGTTAAAAATCAGTCTACACATAGTCAAAAACCTAAGGTTAACAAGAATGATTTGGGGCATGGGTTTGCTGTAAGAGCATGTTTTGTATGTGGTAGTCTTAATCATTTGATTAGAGATTGTGATTTTCATGAGAAGAGAATGGCAAGAAAGGCTGAGTTAAACAATGGTTGGAATAATGTGCAAAGAGTAAATAAACAAAACCAATTTGTTCCTTCAGCAGTACTAACTAGAACTGGTATAATTCCAGTTAATACTGCTAGAACTAGCGGTACTAAAAATTTTAGTACTGTTAGGCAAAGTGTTAACAGACAGACAGTACTAACAAGTACTGCCATGAAAGTTAATACTGTTAAGCACATTGTGAATGGAGTTAGACCAGCAAATGTTTTTAATAAAACTCATTCATCATCCACAAGGCCTTTCAAAAAGACAACAGTACTTAGACCAAAATTTTCAAATCAAAAGTTTAATACTGCTAAGGTAAATGCAGTTAGTACTGTTGGGGGAAAAAGGGAAACTGCTGTTAAGCCCTCAGCAGGTTGTAATTGGAGACCACAAGATACCATGGTGGATCCAAATAAATAGTGGATCCAGGTCTTTGGAATTGTTACACTTTCTAAAAAATCCACTAGGCAAGATCAAGCCCAAACAGGGCTTTGGGTCCCTAGGAGAAACTAATCTCTTTACTTTTAATGTGCAGGTTATTCACATTGAGCTCTTAGTAATAAAGGAATTGTTGATAGTGGTTGTTCCAGGCACATGACTGGAAACAAGGCCTACCTTGCTGAATTTCAAGACTTTCATGGTGGCCCTGTTGCTTTTGGAGGTAGTACGTGGTTATATATGGTAAGGTAATATATATAAAACTAGAAAGTTTTAGATTTTGAGGAATGTGTGTTTTGTGATAAGAAACTTCAGCATTTCAATACTCTTTTTCGTGTCACTAATATGTGGACAAAAAGAAATACAAGGTACTGTTTTCTGACTTGAAGGTCTTGTTTTGTCTTCTGAGTTTATAGTTACTGTATGAAAATCAAGTTATTTCTTAAAATCCCTAGACAAAATAACATGTACAGTTTTCATTTTCTTAGAGACATTGTTCCTTCAGGAGGATTGGCTTGTTTAATTGCAAAGGCTACAACTGATGAATCTAACAAATGGCATAGGAGGTTGGGTCATGTTAATTTCAAAAACCTAAACAAACTTTGTTGAATGGGAACACTTGTCAGAGGTCTACCTTCAAAGATTTTTCAAAATGACCACACTTGTGTTGCTTGTCAGAAAGGAAAGCAACACAAGGCCTCTTGTAAGGCCAAAGCAGTAAGTTCTATTAGCCAAACCCTACAACTTCTTCATATGGATTTGTTTGGACCTACATCTGTAAGGAGCTTAAATCATAAGACCTATTGCCTTGTAATCACTGATGATTTTAGCAGGTTTAGTTGGGTATTTTTCTTAAGAACTAAGGATGAAACTAGTGCAATCCTTAAGGACTTTATAAGACAGATAGAGAACCAATTGAATCAAAAAGTTAAGACCATTAGAAGTGATAATGGAACAGAATTTAAGAACAAGGATGTTATTGAATTCTGTGGGTCAAAGGGGATCAAGAGGGAATACAGTAATGCCAGAACTCCACAACAAAATGGAGTTGCTGAGAGAAAGAATGGTCCTTAATGAGGGGCTGCTAAAGGACCATGCTTGCAGATTCATTTTTACCTAACACTTTTTGGGCTGAAGCAGTTAGTACTGCTTGTTATGTTCTAAACAGGGTATTAGTGACCAAGCCTCATAATAAGACACCTTATGAACTTTTAACTGGTAAGATACCAATTATAAGTTATATAAGACCTTTTGGGTGCCATGTGACCATCTTGAATACCATTGACCACCTGGGTAAGTTTGCTGGAAAATCAGATGAGGGATTTTTAGTTGGGTATTCTCTACAAAGCAAGGCTTTTAGAGTATACAATTTAGAAACCAAAAGAGTTGAAGAAAACCTGCACATCAACTTCTTAGAGAACAAACCAAATGTTGCAGGGAAAGGACCAACTTGGCTTTTTGATCTTGATTATTTAACTGATTCTATGAATTATCATCTTGTAAGATCAGAGAATCAAGCTAATCATCATGCAGGTCAACAAGAAGCTAACCAAAATGCAGGTACATAAGACATTATTGATGCAGGGGATTCTGAAATAGAGGATGAATCTGCTCAAGACTGCTTTGTACTGCCAATATGGCCTTCTTATTCTTCAACAATCACTCCTGATTTAAAGACAGATGAAAAGAGAGATGGTCCAAGAGAGGAAGAACAAGTCTTTATGGATGAACTTGAAAGACTTAAGAGGCAAGAAAAGGAAGCTAATGAGGAAGCTGAAGCTCTCAGGAAGAAGTTTGAACAAGAAACTGAGAACTTAGTTATACAAGAAGGAGCTGCTAAGACTAGCAGTACTAACATTTTTAGTACTGTTAGCACACCAGCTAAAGCTAGCAGTACTAACCTAGTTAATACTGTTAGCATACCAGTTAGTACTGCCAGTCCTCATGAGGGACTATCTCTTTCTGATCCAACAAATCCTAAAGAAGATGATTCAGAAATACCTCCACTTGAGGATATTTATCAAAATTCGCCCTAAGAACTGGCAAGGCTGTGTCTAAACTCTGAGCATCAAAAGAAGTGACTTCTTTTTGATATGCTGATGGAATAGCACACATTACCAAATCAGGCCATCTTTGATCTGAACAGCAAATAGGGTTATGACGGGAGATTTAACATGGTTAACTTTTAATAAAGCTTTGTTTTCACCCTAATGGAGGTTTTTATTTCATACTATAAATCATTGTCTTAGTTCCAAAAGCACCTCTTGGGATCAAGTTCCTACAAACATTGCCACTGCCGTAATATGCTTAACATCTAATCAGAAGTATAATTTTTCTAAGTTGATCTTTGATGGTATGATTAGACATTAGATCTAAGAAAAGTTTTGTCAGTTTCCACTTTTATTTCCATTTTTTCTAGGTAACAACTAGCTAATGTGTCTGTACCTTTAGATCATTTTCTGAACAATAATTTAACTATAAGGTTTTTTTTTCTTTCCCATTTAAAAGGGAAAACATTTCTCAGGGAAAGTAACTCCTTTGTTTGCTACTATGTTGGTACAACCAACTCAGGGTGAGGGTGCTTCTTCAGAAAGCCAATCTGAAGCACCACCTACACCCTCCACTGCTCCTACTAGTGAAGTACCTTATGAGCCACACACTGACTCATCTCCTGCTCACACTAGTGAGGTACCCATATGAGATCACCAGACCCATCCCCAAGACACCTTCACCCACTGCTACCCAGTCTGATTCTATAACCAGAATCTGTGTGAGAATCTTGGAGGTCAATTTCATCCAGTGATAAATCCCTTTCAGGGAATAGGGTGACATGACATCCAAGGTGTTCTACTGATCTTTGCTAATCTTGTTTATGTAAACAAGTTTTTAGATCAGGCCAAGTAATACAAGCCTGAAGGCAAATCACAAAGCTCAAGAAGCACGCAAAACCGGTCATCAAACATCAGAAAGCATATCTGAAGAGTGTCTCATGCAGCAAAGATTCCAAGGAAAGAAGCTTCTCAAAGAAACATAAGGTGCACAAAGAAGTTTGTATCTAAAACAAGGGATGACGAATGAAAAGGAGAATCATCATTCACAGAGACCTCTTTGTGATGTAATGCCTGAAGATACACTTAATCACATGGAAACAGAGAATGCTCAAAGTGAAGAGAGGACAAGGAATATAGTGGATGAAGACAAGGAGATTGATGAAGTTAGACTTAGTACTGACAAGGAAGGAGTTAGTACCGACTTTGAGAAAGTTAGTACTGACAGACCAATAGTTAGTACTGACGGGAGTCCAAAGTTTAGTACTGGATCAAACCATGAAGTACTGAAGAGCCAAATGAAGGTACTGATGAGAACCTTGAAGGTACTAAAGAGCAAAATGAAGATACTGTAGAGATCTTTGAAGGTACTGAAGAGCAAAGAGAAGGTACATAAGAGAAAGTTGAAAGTACTGATGGGCAAATAAAAGGTACCGAAGATCACACTGAGGAAGAAATTGCTACTCAAGCCACTCAAAACAACATCCACTTCAAACACCCCACTTTCTATGATATTTGGAGATGATGAAACAATAGCTACCCTTTAATCCTTCTCAACAGAGTCAAGGCCAAAGCCTGCTTCTAAAAAAACGAGAAAGGTGTAAGAGTTTGAAGGCGTTGAAGAAACTGATAGACCTAGGCCTACTTCACAAGATCAATTCTCACATTAAACCTCTTCCAAATGATTGATCCAATAGACAAAGGGAAGAAGAAGATTGAGAGGAGGATAAACTGAAAGTGAATCCTGATCGGTATTCCTCACCTGAGAAGAAGTTTAAGCAGCTTGAAAGTGATGAAGAGTTGGCAAGGAAAGTTCAAGAAGAGTGGGAAGCTGAAGAGGAGAGAAACAGAATTGCTGAAGAAAATGCTGCAAATGAAGAACTTATAAAAGACTTTGATGATATAAAGGCAAGAATTGAGGCAGATAGACTTCTTGCTGAGAAACTTCAAGAACAAGAAAGACTGAGCACGTCACAAATAGAGAGAAAAGCTAAGTCTCCTTCATGAATACAATTCTGCTCAAAAAGAAAGTTCCCTCCTTGCTCAACAAAGATCAGAAGTCTATAAGGAATAAACCACCAACCAAAAGAATCAACTCAGAAACCAAATGATACCTACTATTGAAGCAGTGGGAAACTACAAAACAATGCTGAATTGAAAATCAAGAATTTTGAGGAAGTACAAGCATTTATATGAAAAGATTAGAGGTCTGTTGAAGAGTTCATCTCTATTGGATCTGCTGAAGATGAAAGGTTGATCAAGAGGATGAATGAGAAAGGAGTTGATTTATCTAAGAGTGAAGTGATCAAGGAAGAAAGCAAAGATGAAGTTAAGGAGGAAGATAAAGATGAAGAAAGTACAAGAAAAAGAAAACTTGTTATACTAATAAAAGAAAATGAAAAATATTTTTGTATTTTTTATGTTTTTATAAAAGAAAATATTCACAGATTCAAACACAATTTGTCAAACGTAACGAAAATCGGTATCACAGCCTCCCCGGCAACGGCGCCAAAAATTGATTGGTTAATTTTACACTATATATATATAATATATAATAAAATATAAAATATATATAAGTCTAAAAATCAACAAGATCAATAAAACCGAGAAGTAGTATAGAGTGTTCCCGGGTCGTTTATCCCCAACGAGGCTGGACTGGAGAATCGATACAGTCGAAGATTTGAGTTTGAAGGAGAGAATTGAATTGAAAGTGTGGAAAAGTCAAATTAAACAATAACAAACAAAAACGTTTAAGAAAAACCTAGAAATTATGAAATTAAACTAGAAAACGAGAGCACGAATCCCGAACAAAGGGGGAAAAACCTAAAATCTTTAAAATTAACCCTACGAAGAAATTTTTGCTTCTAAACTACTCTAGGGAACAAATAACGAAGAATGAAAAAGACTAGACCGAAAACGGAGTTCGTTTGACCCAAAAACGAGTCAACACAAAAACCGTACCCGGACCCCGTTCTTTAAAAAATGGAAAGTTGTAAAAATGACCTTACGAAAATTTTTAAATTTTTCCTACAAACTAGATGACAAAATAAAATTTTCTAAAAAAGTAAAATATTTTTTTGATAATTTTTGTATTTTTTATGAATTTTTAAAAGTTTTAACTAAATTAAATTATAAAAAATAGTAAATGATTACGAAAAATTCTGAAATTTTTACACAAAATACTAGACTCTATAACAATCCTAAGAAAAATAAGAAACGAAAAGCAGCTTAAGAAATAAGCCCCGAAATAAGCTTATACAGCTTATAAGCTCTAAAGCTCAAAAAGTGTATAAGTATGCAAGCCCTTGGGACTATGACAGAAAAGTCCCAAGGGCGCAGCGGTGAGGGTGTGTGTAAAAGGGGGAATGTATCGAGAGGTCTCGGGTTCGAGTCTTGCTCACCCGGACCTCTTGTCTTTCCCTCTTTTTTTTTTGAAAACTTTGAAAAGCAAAGTTGTTAAGCTCGTGGGGCTTAACAACTTTGTCAACTACAACTTTTTCTAAAAAGCCCTCAATCAGCTTAAAAATAAGCTAAAAGGTGACAGTATGCTTAAAGTGGCTTAAAAGCTAAAAAGTGCTAAGTCTTTGGGCTTTTGAAGACGAAATAAGCTAACCTCTTGACAAAAAGCTAAAAGGAATCCTAAGCTAATCTAAAAAGCACTAGGAAGGTATAAGCTAAAATAGAATAAGCTGAGAGGAGCTTATGATGACAGTAAGCTTAAAACAAGGCTTAAGGAGCTAAAATGGCTTAAGGTTTTGGACAAATAAGCTAGGTAAAAGGAAAATAAGCTCAACTACTATCTATATTAACCTAAAAAGCTATGTGGAGCAACAAAGAGCTTATGAGAAAAGCTCAATAAGCCAGAAACGAAAAATAAGCAATCCCTACACCTAAGTCATGCACAAACAGTCAAAAGGCAAGTTTGGGCTTAAAAATAAGCCAACAAATAAGCTCTTTAAAGGCTGAAATTCAAGGAGCTTATCTAAGGGGTTATAAGCTCTTGAAATAAGCCAAGAACTTGGGCTTAAGTGGACTTAAAAGCTAAGAAAGGAAGGCTTAAAGTCACCCCTTTGCACCAGGGGAGACTTAAGCTAAACTCAAGGGCTTATTTGACAGCTTTTTAAAAGCTGTCAAATAAGCTCTAAATAAGAAAATAAGCTTGAACAGCTTAAGTACTCCAATAAATGGACTTGTGCACCAATTTTGACTTTCTAAAATCCATAAAAACCTGCTGATATTTAAGTTTGGAAATGGCTTTTTTAGAAAAATTTGACTCTTAAAATCTTTGGTGGATTTGACTGCACAAAGTCAAAAGACCAAAGGTGTTTAACAGCTTGTTTAACACACACAAAACACATTCTTTTTGGAACTAAAACTCACAATTCAAGTGCTTATGAATATAAGCACTTGGTGTTTTCTTAAAAGTCACAGTTTTGAAGATGGCTTGGAAAAGCTTTGAAAAACAAATTTTAAACTTAAAAACTTTCAAAAACAGCTTAAAACAAGCTTATTACTCAAGCTTAAACTAACTAAATGACCATAACCCAAACACACAACCATTTTGACCCGTTTTCCATATTGACCCAAACACACCTTAAGTTTTTGAAAAGTGATTTTAAAAACTTATAAAAGCTACTTTAAACTGAGATTTAGAAAGACAACTACTACCTAAACAACCTAAGACAACTAAAAGATAAAAATTTACAAAAATAAGCACTTAAAAATGATGCAATAAGCTAGACAGTTGAAAGCTATTTTTGGCAGTTTTAACTAAGATTGTATGCAAATGAAATGAAAGGCATATAAAAGCATGAATACACATTAATAAGCATAGTAACAGTAATAAGCTAAGAAAATAAGCTAAATAAGCTTATTTGCTACAGTAATTAAGCAAAATTTTAAAGAGAAGGTACCTTTAATCCTTTGCTCAAAAAGGATTTTTGAGACCTATTTAAGCTCTAAATACCTACCCTTAGCTTATAATTAAGCTAAAACTAAGCCAAAACCCAATAAGCCATCCACATCAGCTTATTCATCCAAGCTTTTTAATCCAACAGTACCTTGCTCTTTCCCTCTTTTTTTCTTGAATTTTTCTTACAAGTTTTCTAAACACAGGTTATAAAGATGCTTTAAAATGAGAGCTTAAAGATTTTAAAGAAGAAACACTTGAAATTTAGAACACAAGTAAAGAACACTTAACTGAATTTCATTAAAGTAAAGTACAAGTACATTTAAAAGCTTTGAACTGAAAAACACTTAAAACTATTTAAAAACTACTTTGCAAAAACTAACTTGAGCTAAAAAAAAACTACATAAAAACT
>BQNB010097938.1:0-25269 GCA_026074375.1 Tanacetum coccineum | reverse complement strand
GACGATCATAAATCGTCTTACCTAAGCATAAAAACACGATATGGTAATGTGTAGAAAATGATATGATTATGAATGATTAAATAATATTGAGATGTTGATTGTACTGATGCCTATATAATCGAGGATGATAATTTATGTTTCAAAGGTATGAGGAGAGTATTTAGAGTTTGAACATAATAGAATCGATGGAATTGAAAAATAATGTCAAGTTTTGATATCATCAGATAACAAGATGTAATGGAATCATCACTTTATTATTTCATAGATAACTTTACATATGAAACTCTAAAAGAGTTGATACTTATGCTACGTATCTCGTAGTAGGATTCTAGAATAAGTAACAAACGAAAAGGATTGTAGCTTGATGATTAGAGTTTTTCCGATTGAAGAAGACTCTGATGAAACTTGAATATCCTCGAGAGTTGTTTCTTGCTTCCTGTTCTGCTGCTGGTGGTGATCATTGTTACGGTTGTTACTATTAAAGTTATTCTCATAATTGAGGTCTAATTATAAAAGTCCTTTTGAAGTATTGTGTTAGTGTTTGAGAAAAACTGTATTTAAAATGATCTTTGTAAATAGAATATGTTTAAATGGCCTATGCAAATAGGATATGAAAATTTGTTGAGTGGTTAAATAAATTTTATTTTATTATAAACAGCTGGTTTAAAGTGATTTATAATGGTAAGGTACGATACACCATTCGATAACTATTCTTAGATTTTTAAGACAACCATAATGAATTTTCAAAGATTACATTTAAGACAATTTTATTATTATTTAAAATGATTTTTTTTACTTAAATTGACTTTCTTAATTTAAACTGATTTTTATAAAAACATTATTTAATTTGGTCTTTCGAGTAAAGTTGATAATTGGTATAAGAATTTCCGTCTTTCGTATTGATATTTTTTTATGTGTTCATTTGTCGTGGTACGTCTGTTGATTTCTTTCGTTACGTTTTCACTTGGTGCATATACGTATCCTTTCTTTTCATAGGTTCTTATGTATTGACCACGTCTCTTGCATATGTGGAATGCTCCTATATGCATTCTAGGCCTGGACTCGATATTCGGTTTGTTACATATTCGATTGTTCGTAACCCTTGGAGTTCGTTGATACCGTTGAGTCGTGGAAGCTTTGATGTGCTTGTGGGAATGGACCAGTTGTCCAAGAGGAAGTTTGGGATAGTATGTCATGGGAAGGTGGTTAGGATACCGTTGGAAGGTGATGAGATACTTCGGGTTCATGGTGAACGTACTCAAGGATTCATGAAAACCTTAATGAACACTAAGGTAGGTGAATCGAAATTGCGTGGTATTTTCATCGTACGAGACTTTATTGACGTGTTTCCGGAAGACTTGTCAATGACCACCGTAATGACAAGTTGAGTTCCACGTAGACTTAGTTCCTGGAGCGACGCCAGTCGCGAAGTCTCCATATCGTCTAGTATCCTTAGAAATGCAAGAATTGTCTGAACAACTTCGAGAGTTGCAAGACAAGGGTTTCATACGAGCTAGTCATTTTCTGTGAGGAGCACCAGTGTCATTTAGGAAGGAGAAGTTGTATGCTAAGTTTTCTAAGTGTGAGTTTTGGTTGGAAGAAGTGCATTTTCTTGGTCACGTGGTCAGCCATGATGTATTCACGTGGACCCGAGTAAGAGTGAGGCAGTGAGGAATTAGATGATTATTCTTAGGATTGGCAGGTTACTACCGACGTTCACCGTGATTTTTTTTAAGATTGTTAAACCCCCTTACTTCCCTAACTAAGAGGAATCAGAAGTATGAGAGAGGCGCAGAACAAGAAGAGGCTTTCTAGACTTTGAAGAATGATTTGTGTAAGGCTCCGATAAAGCGAATGTAGTGGTTGATGCGTTGAGAGAAAGGGAGAGTGAAACTAAGACGAGTAAGAGCAATGTCTATGACTATCCAGTCAAGTGTTAAGAACAAGATATTGACTACCCCAAGTGAGACGTCCAAGGTAGAGAACGCGCCAGCAGAAATGCTGCGTGACATGGACCAACAAATAGAAAATAGGGCAGATGATGGTTAGTACTTTATGGATTAAATTGTATAGTGAGTATGAGTATGAAATTCGCTACCATCCAGGTAAGGCAAATGTGGTGACGGATGCGTTAAGTAGGAAGGAACGAGTGAAACCTAGACGTGTTCGAGCGATGGCTATGACCATTCAGTATGGAGTAAGAGGAATGATACTGGCAGCCCAAAGTGAGGCGTTCAAGCAAGAGAACGTACTCGCAGAAAGGCTACATGGTTTAGATCAACAGATGGAAAGAAAAGGAGACGAGAGTTTGTACTTTATGGATCGAATTTGGGTTTTATTGGTAGGAAGTGTAATGGATGAGGCCCATGCATCAAGGTACTTGGTACATCCGGGAGCGGATAAGACGTACTATAACCTTGGAGACATGTATTGGTAGCCACGTGTAGAAAAGGATATAGCTACCTATGTTAGCAATTGTCGGATTTGTTTAAGAGGTGAAGGCTGCAATGTCAAAGACTTTTGGCTTGCTGCAACAGCCTGAGATACTTGAGTGAAAATGAGATAGAATCACCATGGATTTTATCACTAAATTTCCAAGGTCAAAGTAGTGAGTATGATGTGATTTGGGTGATGGTCGATAGACTGACCAAGTTAGCTCATTTTCTAGCTATACAAGAAGATTTCAAGATGTGAAGTTGGCAAGGATTTATATTGATGAGATAATAGCAAGGAATGGAATTCTGGTGACGATCAACTCAGATTGAGATGGATGATTTACCTCGTGGTTTTGGCAGACGCTGCAGAAAGTGTTAGAGACGCGATTGGATTTGAGTACTGCTTAGCATCCTCAAGCGGATGGACAAAGTGAACGTATGATTCAGACTTTGGAAGATATAATGAGGGCATGTGTTATCGATTTTGGTGGTAGTTATCATTTGAGCATTCGGTGTGCTCCGTTTGAAGCTTTGTATGGAAGGAAATGTAGGTCGCCTGTTCTATGGGCAGAGATTGGAGAGAGTAGTTTGACTGGACTTGAGTTAGTACAAGAAACGACTGATAAGGTAGTGTTGGTAAAGGAAAAGCCCAAAGCGGCGAGAGATCGTCAAAAGAGCTATGTTGATTATAGGCGTAAGCCGTTAGAGTTTGAGGTGGGAGATCGTGTATTGTTAAAGGTGACGCCTTGGAAGGGCGTAGTTCGTTTTGGAAAGAAGGGTAAGTTAGCACCGAGATATGTAGGACCCCGTTCGAGATCCTTAAAAGAATTGGCCTTGTAGCGTATATGTTGAGTTATTGAGGAGGTTGTGTAGCGCGCATGACACTTTCATGTGTCAAATCTAAAAAGTGTCTGCGGGAGCTATTTTGCCAGTGTGGCCATTGAATGAGATCAGGTAGACCAAGAACCTTCAGTTTTTGTCGATAGGAAACTGTAGAGATTTTGGATCGAGAAAATTTAGAAGTTAAACGTAGGAATATAGCGCTTTAAGTGTGAAAGTTAGTGGATTTCAAACGTGCGTCACTGAGTGTACTTGGGAACACGAAGACCAGATGAGGATTAAGCATCCACAATTATTCGTGGAGTGAGTTGTTGAGCCAGCTAGTTAAATCTCAGGACGAGATTTCCTCAAGGAGAGGATACTATAACATCCGTGATTTAATCAGCTTAGTGATACATTTAGAAGTGGTTAAGAGTTCATTTTGTCTGATTCTTATGTGCTATGTGTAATTTATGTGTGCGAAGTGGTTTTGATAGGGCATGATTTCGTGTTGCAGAGTGTATGAATGATCATCTCATTTTGAGTGATTTGTGTTTGGTTGTGGAGTATTCCATTTGTTCACTTTTATAGTGATTAATGGAGAGGATAAGGTGTATTGCATGCATTGCTAGGTCATAGTTGGATGATTTTGTTCTAGTTAAGCGGTTTATAGGAAATGTTTTTTTATATTGGAGAATAAGTTAAGTGAGTGAAAATATGGAAGTTTGTAGCTAAACTTTCTAAATATAGAAGGTGAATTATGAAATGAAAAGTTATTTTTAGAAAGGTTAGTAAATTGCGTTTATGTAAAAAGGTTTATCCAAATTAGCTTAGGTTTTTATGAAAACATAAGGTAATGAAGATAATTAGTAAATAAATAATTAAATAAAAAAATAAAAACATAAAATATATATATATTTTATATATATATATATATATATATATATATATATATATATATATATATATATATATATATATAGGGGCGCGTTATATAAAGAACCCATTTTATGTGCAGAACTTTACAGAACCATTTTAAACCAATAGGAATTTAGTATCATTAAATGTTTTTATTTAATTCAAAAGGGTATAATAGTAAAAATACATTTTCACTTTATTTTTTACTTTTTTAATTAAAAAACGTTTTTTAATCCCCATAATTTTCGGAATTGAAAAAAAATATTTTTTTTAATTTTATATTTTTTTTCTACGAATATGTTTTTTCAGAAAAAATATTTTTTATGTTTTTTTTATCAACGAAAAAGTTTTCAAAATGAAACATATATGTTTTTCTTTAAAATGTAAATTTATATTTGTTCAATGTATACAATTTTTTTGAAAACATAAGTTTATTTGCTTATGAAAGTAATCGAATATATGTTTTTTATACAAATTTCTTAAACACCAAAGTTTAAAATCAACAATATGAACTTTATATATAAAACATTTAAATTTATAATTTGAATTTATAGCCAACCAGAACTCAATCTCAAGATACAAAATTTTTGATATCATATAATATACATTAAAAAACAAAGGTGTATATCAGATAAATTCTATTTTAACAATGTGCACGTTTTCTAAAACATATTGCACGGCTTAAGAACATATAAGTCGGCTAACATTTATGCACGGTTTGAAAAACTTTATGCACGCCATCAGAAAAGTACACTTGCATTCATTATCTACTTATCCACATCGTCAGTCCTATGGGTGGAGCCCCTTACAAATATATAAAAACAAAATCAAAAACTTAGTCATATAAAAAAAAACTAACAAAAACACATAGGACAATCTAATACATATATCACAATCTGAAACAATATTGTTTACATATTTCCTTGATTTTATATCAACCTAAAAACATATATGCACCCCTTTTTACTAATTTTATACCATGTGACAGATATGTACTCTTCCAAAACATATATGCACACCCGTGTAATATTATTTTTATATCATTTTGTAAAATTAACTCATCTTCATCACATCTTCATTCATATGGTGGAACCCCCTTAAAAAAATATATAAAAACAAATAACTTGAACCGATCAAGAAATACAGGTTCATTTTCGTGTCAGGATTTTCGTAGTATTGTGTTCCGGATAATACCAGAAGACGAAAAAGATGTGATATTTGACATTATAAAAAAAGGACAACCCACCATTCTTCTAGTCGTCACCGCCCTCCTGCTCCTCTGCTCCTCCAACTGTCGTCGCGGTTGTCCTCCTCCGATCACAAGCACCTTGGTTCTACTCTTTCATATACAACACAACAAATCCAAACCACAACCATATCAAAGTCGCCGTCCTCTTCTGGCACAACCATCACACAAAGATACAAAAATAAATGCGAGCAAAGACACTCATGCAATATACAAAGAATCATAATAAAGAACAATAACTAAAATGAGTTACCTTGTTACTGGATTATAAAACAAAAAAAACATGGTTTTGTGATTTCATATCATGATGTTCTTTAAAATATAATAGAAAAATCTCCACAAAGATGAAGGCTTCGCGAATCGAACAACTCAAGATACTGCTCCATCTAATAAAACATATTAATTACGTAGTAGAACTTTTACTTTAAGACCATCTTTCATGGATTTTTAAGCAAACTACAACCAGATTAGCTAGGTCACAAGAAAGCATTGAAAACTAAATTAATATTGTATTAGAATATATATGTACGAAAATACAAAGGCTTCCAAAACATAATTGCTATTTTAATCCAAAAAGGAGGTTTCGATGTCAGACTTTCTCAAATACAGAAGAATAGAAATATTATTAAGAAAAAATCATAAAATTAACACCAAATTAGAAAACCATGTACCTGTTAAATCGGGTGAAAGAACTTTTTTGGTGGAGAGAGCCTTGCTCGATCCAAAAAGATTTATGGACATCTCGTAGATGCTTGCTCGATTCAAAATATTGGTGATTTTTTTCCATCAACAGATCTAAAGAGAGGCGGTTTTGGATGGTGGTTTCTAATTTTAAAGATGAGAGAGGAAACATGTAGATTGTAAAAGATATATATCGGTTCTTGGAAATTTGTTAAAGCTTTTACTATCTTGTAGGTTTGTTATGATTTCTAACCAGGTAAGTGGGAATGGTGACGAAGAATTACAGATCTTGAGATTTGGAAGAGAGGTTGTGATAATTATTTTTTCCCGTGAATAATAATCTCGAGAAGTGAGGCGGCATTTTGGGTAGGTTCTTTAGCAATCATTGTAGAGTGAATAAAATACCTATATTACACTATTTAAACTATTTGTAAAATTGGAAAAATAACTTTTATCTTTTGTTAAATTACAATATTGGCACATTTAATATTAACCATTGATCATACTCATTCAATGGCCTAGATTTATTTTTTATTGTTCTGTAAGGGGGGAAAAAAGTTTCTGCTATAATAATGAGTTCTCAATATAAACACTTCACTACATTATATTATATATAGGGGTGTTATTCGGCCGGTTTAAAGAAAAGAAAAAAGGAAACAAAGTTTGACTATAATTGGATTATAAGGATATATATACCAAAACCAAAATTAAACTCTAAACCACTTTTCTTCCCTTATGCTCCCTGTGATCGCCGAACCCCCTAAAGAGTAAAAAAATTTCTTTTATCAAGATTCAAGGTGTGATTTCAAGTATAATCGAATGATGGTTTAGGTTTTGATCTTAATTTAGTTTTTGTTTATATCTTTTCAAATCATGTAACAGTTAATGTGATGGATTAGAGTTTACTAAATTAATATTATAATTGAACTTAATGATGGGTATAATGATTTGGGTTAGTTTGGGGTATGATATCATGCATGTTGCATGTTAAGGTTTGCGTTAGAACATGATTTAGAGTTGAGCAGAATTTAGGGTTGTGTTCAACTGATGATATCTAGATGTTAGAAACGTGTTTTGATATGATTCAAGTGCCTAAATTGTAGTTCAAAGAGTCTATTTTTCAAAAAGTCCAGCCTCGAATGATTTGGAGTTCTGGAAGTTGGTTAAATATTAGTTACAAGAAAAGTTGTCAAAACAGTAAATACGGGTCAGAATTAGGTCATGTTTAGGAGGGTAAAACCCTAACTTAAAAGTGGAATTAAGGTTCTATATGTATATAAAGAAACCCTAGAAGGATAGCTTCTGATTGTGTGTCTAAGTATGGTAATTAGGGCCATACATTTTAGTGTGCAATCAGATCTGAATTGGGACAGTTTTGAAGTTGGATTTTATTTGGGATAGTTGCACATGTAATGAGTGGTTGGGAATCACAAGGTAGTTAGTAAACTCATAAATGAACTTAGGTGATTTTTGGTATAATTTATGAAGGTCAGCAAGTAAGGGTTTTAAGTTAGTAAAGATACACTAAAATTCTGCATTTTTGAATAAATTATAGTTAACTAGTGTAATGTGTTAATGAGGTGGTTAAGGTTGGGCATGGTGTCGGGGTGACCCATGATGGTTAATCAAACCCTTAGACATCCATCATATGTGTGTTACATGGACTAGAGCTTTTAGCTTGGTCGCGTGTAACCATGTTTATTTATTTGTATAGTTGCGTGATAGGAATTGGAAGCTGCGTTTTGAGCATTCAGGTGAGTTACATAGTCCCACTTTTTATTGCGTTTTAAACTTGGGATGGAAATGATGCAAGTGTTGAAATGAGTTTTAAATTGCTGTGATTATGTGTTAGTGTAAATGCATGGACTATTATGTGACTGATATGCGTTATGTGCTACATGTTATGTGATGTGATATTGATTTGTTGCCTAGTCAGGTGGATTACTTGTGGGTATCCATGGCCTGAGCTAGAGGGAAAGAGATTTGGTATGATCCAAGAGCGATATGGGTCGTCTGCTTGGTGTTTGAGGGATCGGATGGGTACGCCTACCCAGTATATGATTTGTTGGTTTGATTGATTGGATTGAATTGCATGTTAGCTTGTATGTTAGTTAGCATAATTGTCATGCAAAAGTATTGTTTTATAATCACAATAATTGGATAAATTGTTTTGGAAATGGATTGAATATGTGTGTCTGAAAACCTATGTTTCTCACCAACCATTGTGTTGGCGTTATAAGCATCTTTTCAGGTATTCGAACAGGATGAGATTAAAGTTAGATAAAAACGTGGCTAGAATGGACCCGTAGGCAGTCTTGGCGAAGTTATAGTTATCTAGATCATTGTTATTTGTTTTGGGATGGATGAATGGTTAAATATTTTTTGTTTTGCTTTGTTTAGGATTTGGTTATGAATGTTTGTATGTCATGACTTTGGCGCATGAAATGCCTTTATTTTATGTCAGTTGCCTTTTGATTTTGTTGATGGTGTTTGGTATTTTCATGACACCGCGTGTATATACCTTGTATTGTTATGCATGTGTTAGTTTCTCTATATTGACCGCAATGTGTTGTGATGATTACCTTTCTTTTCACGCTCGCGGTTTCCCTCCTTGGCGGGGTGTGACAGCACCGACGATTGTCACACTTGAACTTTAGTGCTGTAACACCCCCATTATAATCGATATCAGCGGAAGGGTCATTTGGGGTGCTACGTCATAATATAACAACTCAAGCATAGAAAACGACTCAAAAAGAGACGTTTTAAATACATTCATTCGAAATAAAAGTTTTACATCATAGGTCCTAAATTGTTTCATAATTATATAAACATTTTGCAAATCATTCCTCGAATGAATTTTTATTTAATGGCCTTCAAAACATTTTAGGTTTCTTAAGCGGACAACCAAAATATCCATGCCGACGATTACCTTCAAGGACATGAGATTAAAACATGCTTATAAAACGGTCAAAAATAATGTGATTGTATCCATGAGTTTATATATATAAAACAATAAAAATTTCACCACACAAGTATCATTTCTCAATATTCTTCAGGTTAGTAACGAGTGGCCAAACAAAGTTATATCGGGGGGGGATTATTTATAAGTTCATGACATTGAACGTTACCATCTAATTATGTTGGGGTTCCCAACAAGGTATGCCTATATTCACCCTCGCTATGAGTGCATATTATTCTCTATACAACGCATCCGTTGTGTCATATTCCCGACACTTGACGATAGCCAGTCGTCACGGATTGGAGGGTTGACAGCCTCTAAATGTCTATTTCATGTATATAAGCGTTATCATTTTCCTGGGTAGTTAACAATTATGATTTCCGCAGTCTTTGTATTAGCATGTTATGCTAACACTTATAATAATCTTCGAGGCAACTAGCATACAATTCCCTTGGGTTCTATTTTAAAAATAAGTTGTTATTCCCTGCTGGGTTTATTTTAAAACATTTAAAGTGTTTTTTAAAATGCGAGGCTATGAACTCACTTAGTGATGTCGGAAGAGAATATCGATGAATAAGAACTTCGGAAGTAGGCGCGTCAATCAACCGAGACCTCAATACAAATTGTAACGGGTCTTAGGTTTCTAGTCGATAAAATTAACGAAAACTCATAAATTAAATAAGTATATGTATACATGTAGTTTATATGATGATCATGCTCTTGCACAATTATTTATTTCACACTTAGAGGTTTTCTAGGTTGTTAACTTGTTTTTATTAGCCATTTACTAGTATTGTCTAAAATTAGCTCAAAAAGCCACTAATAGGCCCATTAAGCTAGCCCATTAAAGTTATTATATTGATATTTTATTACTCAAGACAGGTCCTAGACCATTAGTAAGGCTCCATGTGGATTGGGCCTAAAGCTAAGTCCAATAAGTCCATTTTGTTTCATTGGGCCTAGTAGTACAATAAGGCCTTATGGCCCATTTAAACTTGTAAATGACTCTTGTTATAAAATTTTGGGTCTAGAGGTCTGGCATATTTTAAATATCAGGCATGTTAGCATTTTAAATCTTCCAGATAGTGGGTCATACACCTAGGGTTTTGTTTTAGGGTTTTAGTCTCCCAAAAAATCGCTTTACTAGTATAATGTTCGTGGTAGTAGTAAATTTTGTATACTTTTTGTTTACGTATAATAGTCATAATTTTAAACCGTATAAATTGGTATAATTGATATATCTTATGCTTGTTGGCTTTATAATTAAGTCCACTTACATGATTCAAACTCATTTTGTATTTCTTTTAGTTATATTCGTATACATATGATTACTGTTATACATAAAGGTTCACATTTGCTTTTTGGTCTGTAAATTTCATTTCACCATTTTTTGATGCCATTTACTAACTTAAAGAGTTGGTTGACTATCAATTGATTCGAATACTACAAATGAGTTTATCTGGTCTCGTAGTTTTAATATTTTTAACCTACTCTGTCCGTTAAATGTGAAGTTTTAATACTTTGTACAGCAAGGTCAGAATTTGACTAGTTTTAGTGTTTTGACCATATCTCACTCAATATTTACTTTCTTGGAATCATCCAATTTGCCCAATGTACATAAGAGATTTATCTACAACCTAGGGTAATCAAATCCATCATCCAACTTATTGAAAATTACCAAACCTACTGTTCATTACAGCCCCTAAATTCTATGATCATTTCACTTGTTTTAGATGACTATTTTAGCTATAATTAACCTAGATCTATACATGCGTGGCCATTTTTATTACTTGATCATCAATTTTCATTACATGTACATATTACCTAATTGAAGTTCAAAAGAATACATAAATAAGAACTCTATTAACTTTTACCACAGAAGTGTATAAAAGATCAAATTGATCCAAAATAAGAACAAAGGATTGATGGAAGCTTCAACTCTAAGCTTTATTTCACCCCAAAAATACTCGTGACTCCATTTTCTTTACCAAATGACTTTATAAAAACTTGTAATAATCTCAAGCACCACTTGTGTATAACTTCTTGAATACTCTTTTAAATCACCTTCCAAAAATGCAATGATTTCACTTGTTATTCATGTGTTTTACTATAGTGTGCTTATTATTTGATCTTCAAAATTTTTATGGATTGGTGTTTTTGGTGTGTGTGTGTGGCGTCAATATGAATGAGAGGGAGAGAAAAATTCAGATTTTGAGTGATAATATCACTTGTGTGTGTAATAGTTAGTCAAAGCTAGGTTTATATATGTTTAGAGTGTTATTGCCAAGTGTTGGCAAGTGTTGCATGAATCAACACCAAGGGGACACTTGTCTCTTTGGTTTTGCCGCCCCTATGGGGTGTGATATTAGTGGGATGAGTTTAAAAACTTGTCCCACATTTTGTAAATACGGGTATTATCAAAGTCCGATATTTAAAAATGTACGATTTGTAGTCGTTTTTCGTAAAACGTAAAAATAGTACGAGACACGAAAAATAAAAACGAATGCAACAAAATTATATCTACGGCATTTTGAAAATATAAACGTCAATGCTTAATGTAGCATTTGCCGGTTCTTCGTAAACGTTACGTAAATTACAAATGCAAGCCCTAATTTTCCCGGTTAGTCGTGAGTTCATATCTCAACATAAAATTGAAAAATATATTTAATACTCGAGAATAAAATAACGACCTAAAATTGACGGATTGTCACAAGTGCTATTAATCATTTGGCAAAAAATAGCCTTGTACGAGGTCTTCCCAAATTGAAATTTGAAAAATATCATCTGTGTTCGGCATGTGCAATGGGCAAAAGCAAGAAACAATTACATAAATCTAAATCTGAAGACACCAATCAAGAAAAACTATATCTTTTGCACATGGATCTTTGTGGGCCTATGCATGTTGCAAGTATAAATAGGAAAAAGTACATCCTCGTCATTGTGGATGATTACTCTCGGTTCACTTAGGTGAAGTTTCTAGCATCAAAGGATGAAGCTCCTGATTTTATAATCAAGTTTCTGAAATGATACAAGTTAGATTGAATGCACCGGTCAGGAACATTCGTACAGATAATGGAACTGAGTTTGTCAAACAAACTCCACGTAGCTATTATGAGAGTGTTGGTATCTCTCATGAAACAACGGTTGCGCGATCTCTACAACAAAATGGTGTCGTTGAAAGGCAAAATTGTACTCTTGTTGAAGCCGCTCGAACAATGTTAATCTATGCAAAAGCTCCTTTATTTCTATGGGATAGCCAGTCGCTTACCGTTATGTTACACCAAAACGATCCATTTTACCGCGCATCGCCATGGAAAAAACTCCCTGATGAGCTCTTACATGACAGAAAACCCGATCTATCTTACCTTCATGTCTTTGGAGCACTTTGCTATCCAAACAATGATAGTGAGGATTTGGGCAAACTTCAAGCTAAAGCTGATATAGGCATTTTCATTGGATATGCTCCAAAGAGATGACTTAACTCGTATCTACAACCGTGCGTACCAGGAAAATCATTGAAAAACTATCCTTGTCGATTTTGATGAGCTGCGGCCAATGGCTTCTGAACAATAATCAGTTAACGACCCAGACTTTAATTTTTGTCTCCTTGTAACATCCAGTTCAGGACTTGTTACAAACCTATTCCTCAAAACCTTGTAATCAAACCATAAAAGATGTTTGCGGATCGCTGGTTCTAACCTCTGTTCGATGATTAATTTAATCTCTAACAATTGTTGTTCTCTCATTTTCGTCGTGCGGCACCAAGAGCTGTTGATTTAGCCGATTACATGTGCTCTACATAAATGGACCATAGATGCCCATCACATGTTATCCCATCAACACATGAGCAAGTAACATTCTCCAATTATTTCTCAAGGTTTTGAAGAATTACCAAAAACACCACATTTTCATGATGATCCACTTCACGAATCTCTTCATGAAGACTCGACTTCTCAAGGATCGTTATCTAATGTGAGACCTATCCACACTCCATTCAAATCACTTGGTAGATGGACTAAGAATCATCCTATAGCAAATGTAATCAGAGATCCTTCTCGTACTGTCTCCACCAGAAAGCAACTACAGACTAATGTCATGTGGTGTTATTTTATGCCTTCCTAACTTCAGTCGAACCAAAGAACTTCAAACAAGCAATGACCGAACCATCATGGATCGATGCAATGCAAGAAGTGAAATTAGTATATGAATTTGCAAAGGATAAAAGTTTGGAATTCGGTGCCGTGTCCAGATAAAGTCATGTTGATCAAACTAAAATGGATTTATAAGGTTAAGACAGACGAATTTGGTGGGGTACTAAAGAATAAGGCTAGATTAATTGCTCAGGGATTCAAGCAAGAGGAAGGAATCAATTTCGAGAAATCTTTTGCACCAACAAGAATATGATGATTTTCCAAATAGATGTCAAAACCGCTTTCCTTAAGAAGAGGTCTATGTTTCTCAACCAGAAGGATTTGTGGATCAAGACAACCCATCACATGTGTATAAGCTCAAAAAGGCCCAGTATGGTCTTAAAGAAGCACCACGTGCATGGTACGACATGCTGTCAAGTTTTCTCATTTCACAACATTTCTCCAAAGGTGCAGTTGATTTGACGCTCTTTACACGGAAAGCAAGAAAAGTGATAATTTTCTGGTACTAATTTATGGTTTGGACGATTATTATATTGGCATATCCACTAATACTGCTATGTGTAATGAGTTTGCTAATCTGATGACCACTAAGTTCAAGATGTCGATGATGGGGCATATGTCATTCTTTTTAGGATTACAAATTTCTCAAAGTCCCAGAGGCATCTTCCTAAACCAATCAAAATATGCTTCAGAAATTATTAAAAAAATATGGTTTGCTAACTAGTGATTCTGTAGACACACCTATGGTGGAAAAGAATAAACTGGATGAAGATCTATAGGGGACACCCGTTGATGCTACACTTTACCGTGGCATGATTAGATCCCTCATGTATTTGACATCCAGTAGACCCGACCTTATTTATGCAGTCTGCTTATGTGCCCGGTATCAGACAAAGCCTATCGAAAAGCACTTAAATGCGGTTAAACGCATCTTTGATACCTAAAGGGAACCATTAGCATGGGTCTCTGGTACTCGAAGGACACCGGTATGTCTCTAACAGCATATGCAGACGCAGATCACATGGGGTGTCAGGACACTTAACGCAGTACATCAGGAAGCGCTTAATTCTTAGGTGATAAACTTGTTAGCTGGTCTTCCAAGAAGCAAAAGAGCACTGCAATCTCAAGTACAGAGGCGTAATATATTGCCTTATTTGGGTGTTGTGCTTAAATCCTATGGATGAGTTCACAACTAATAGATTATGGTGCCTATAACGGTAATCCCAACAACCATTCCTCCACCACCTTATTTCTTCAATCCTCTTCCTCAACAAGCAACACCAACTCCTACACCAACAACTTCAGAAGCAACGACCTCATTTCCTGCACTTCTAGATTTCTCATCCGTATTCAAATTCAACGATAGAGTCACCAAATTGGAAACTAATCTGTCAGAAATGAAGCAAGTTGACCAGTATGCTTAAGCCATCTCCTCCATACCTGCTATTGTAGATCACTACATTAACAACAAACTAGGAGAAGCTATCCATAAAGCGATTCAGTCACATAATGCAGAATGTAGAGAAGAAGCTCAAGCTAAGAAACAAGAGTATATAGATCTCGTTGACACGTCAGTGAGAACTATTATCAAAGAGGAAGTCAAAACTAAACTTCCTTAGATTCTTCCTAAAGCAGTCTCAGACTTTGCAACTCCTGTGATTGAGCGAAATGTCACAGAATCATTAGAAGCAGCTGTTTTAGCAAAGTCTTCCTCTCAAACAAAGTCTACTTATGAGGCAGCTGCATCTCTCTTAGAGTAAGAACTCACAAAGATTCTTCTAGACAAAATAGAGGAAAGCAAATCACATCTTAGAGCTGATTATAAAAGGAAGCTTTATGATGCACTGGTCGAGTCTTATAACACTAACAAAGATCTCTTTAATACGTATGGTGAAGTATTCTCGTTGAAAAGGAGTCGAGATGAGAAAGATAAAGATCAAGACCCCTCCGCTGGATCAGACCGAGGGACAAAAAGAAGGAAGTCTAGCAAGGAAGCTGAGTCACCAAAAGATCAAAGGTCAAAGGAAGGAAAGTCATCAAGTTCCTCAAACGGCACCTCTCGCTCTCATCATAAGTCATCTGGCAAGTCTGCTCATGCAGAGGAGCCAAGTCATACAATTGATGACTCGGGAGTACAACAGAATCAAGAGTTCGACACTGGTTACAATAATGAACAACCTGCTTCTAAGGTTGACTAGTTCAAGAAACCTGAGCGACCTCTAACTCCTTATCCTGATTGGGATAAGAGACAACATGTTGACTTCCAACCTCCTCAGACCTGGATTAGTTCGTGTTGAAGAACCTCCTACTTCATTTGATGAATTCATAAATACTCTAATCGACTCAACATTACAGATCTGACTCAAGAAATTCTGGTTGGACCGGCATTCAACCTTCTCAAAGGCACATGCAAGAGTCGTACGAAATTAAAATATCATTTTGAAGAATGTTTTAAAGCTACTACAGAACAACTTGACTGGCATAACCATGAAGGCAAATCGTATCCGTTCGATCTCCGTAAGCCTCTCCCGTTAATTCCAGATCATCGAGGTCGTCAAGTTATCCCTAAGGATTACTTCATCAACAACGACTTGGAATATCTTAAAGGTGGAAGCTTAAGCAGACAATACTCAACGTCCGTTACAAAGACAAAGGCTGCTACTTATGAGATCAAATGGATTGAAGACTTGGTAACCAATCTATGAAGTCCCGTGAAGGTGGTATATGACAAACATGCCTACTGGGGTACTTCACACTGGGGTGTCAAAAGTCAACGATTATATTGATTTGCAAGCAACAGGGAGTCAACAAAGGATGTCTACTCTAGAAAATGAATTATTGCAGTTACCAGCCTTAAGATTAAGAAGTGGTATGACTACGGTCATTTAGACAAGATTAAAGTTCATAGAGAGGATCAATAGCTATACACGTTTAAAGAAGGTGATTTCCCACGACTTCGTCTACAAGACATTGAGGACATGTTGCTCCTACTTGTTCAATAGAGGCTGACCAATCTCACAATAGACAAACGTTATGACTTGAATGTGGCATTACATATGTTCACCAGACGTATTGTCATTCAAAGGCGGGTGGAAGATCTTCAATGTAGAATACTAGTAATCTATAACACCAAAGAACAATAAATAAATCTAGAGAGAGAAAGTGAATGGGAGGATGGTTCTAGTGAGAGAAAGTAACAAAGAAAGATTAGATTAAGTGTAAAAATGAACCAACCAACACCTTCTCCATGTGTGGATAGGGTATAAATACTATCTCATGTGGCCGGACATGGGCCTCATAATAGGCTTTCCATGGGCCTTTAGCCCGATTAGCTTTCTATCTTAACCATTCGACTTACTACAAGCTACAACTAACTATATTGAAAGTGACCGATACTTTTCGTATTCCTAACAATCTCCCCCTAAGGGAGGTCACTCTAATTAAAAAAACTTAAACCTAGCATACTATGCTTTAACTTTAGTCTTGAGCTCGTAGTCTTTAACTTCAATCATTAACTTGTGATATGTTGTAGTGATCTTTGACTTTAGGCTTTGACTTGTATCTTTGATTTGTCATGAATGTGATCTTGAACTTCTTAAGATCATTAACCAACCATAATCTCTTTTTGCCATCTTGTAATCTTTGTCATCTTGTGTACTTGTGACTTTTGGACTGACATGCTCATATTGTTCTTGATGTTGAAAGTGCGTGTAACCATCTTTCTTGATATTCTTTAACTTTAACACTTTGTCACTTTATGGAGGACATACGATATCAACTTAATACTTTGTCATTTCAAGAAAGACGTACGGTATCAAAGTAGCGGAAGTCTTAAAACATGTACTTGAGCTTTCATGATGTCTTTATATATTTTGGTCGAGTATGAGCATGTGGTATTGGATTCGACTTGTCATCGGGAAACTGCTACCACCGTTAGGAAACCTACATGAATGGGTTAGTAATAAACAACATATATGGATAAAAGTGGCTTTGTCACTTCGTCGAATACGGTTGTAGCAACCACGGTTCCCCGTTACACAGTATAAATACTGCCTGTGATCAGGTAGAATTCCAAAGAATCTCCTTGATAGGGTTTCGCAGCAGCTCTAGCCGTTCTCATTACCGGAGCATCACAAAGCAGACAACACGGTAATAGTAAACCGGTAAGTTACTATCTTCTCGATTAAGCCGTCAATTCGTGTTCAGTTTCCAATGTCCAGATACCCTTGTGAGGCTTTCCATAGGCATAAGATTGAAAATCAATTTTAGAAAATCAGTCGGTGTGTCAAATTGCAAACAGTTTTTATGACACACCAACAGTTTTGTCTTTTTCCAAAATTCATTTGTCAATTCATAAGCTGGACCGAATCGATATCCAGTATCACAAGTTTGATCTGTATAGGACAAGTCACCTACTAAGAGCTTGTTTGCTGTTGGCTCAAACATGATTTCCATCTTCACTGTGAATACTTAAGTATCACTCGGATGTTCTGGCAAAATCATAAGGATAATGCGTAGGACTCTTAACCTATTACTTGTTTTCACAATGTGTGAGCAACAAATATATTTGAACAGTATCCTAGTGAGATTTATGGATGATCTCTATTGGCTCTAGACTCAATAGTGCACCTTTGGTTTTAGTGATCAAAGGCTGGAGCGGACTGCCACCTTTTCAATACCAACTAACTCGGAGTGAGAAAGTTGATAGAAATACGTGTAATCTCCGTAAGAAATGAAACAAAAATCTTTTGAGAGATCCTGAGTGGCTAGGGAGGGTTGTGCATTCCATCACTGGGTCCATGATGTCAGTCTTCAATGTCAGCAATCATCTTTGTGATTCTTGACAACAGATGTATTAACCCAGTTTCTGCCTAAGTGTAAGGAGGGATTCTTTCTTTTCACTCTTTGTCTTAACTTTTCTTTTTAATTCTTCAACCCCTTCAGTGCTTACCGAATTGTTGGGTTTGTTCCAGTACTAGCTCCATCTCAGTCGGCACTTTTCCCTTATTCTCACTTTTACTCCTTTTTTCATACCTAAGGACTACTATACTATCTAGTGGAATATCCCTGGGTAGATCCTTCCTTTTCTGGCTGGATCATGGGAATGAATACCTAAACTTAACCACCTTATAACTCCAATATAGTAATTTAAATGGTCGGTCTTTGGTACTTCCGCATTTCTGCCAACACATAACCATTTGCTCACCCTTTATATGTGCATCGATTAATCGAAAGGGTTTAGCACATAAATGGGATAGCGTACACTTGAGATCTTAAAATCACATTTTTAATCATATATTTTAATCACATATTCTCCTCTTATCAAAAATGTCAAATCTCTTGATATTTTGGATATTAATTGATTCAAATATTCATGGTTTCGTGGAAAATGATGTCCAATTATTAGCAAGCCGATTATTGGAACATTTTAATGCTCCCCCCTCAAATTATGAGGGAACAATATGGTGTTTGAGTACGTTAATTTGAAATTTTTTGAATTTACTAAGAAATTCTTGAAAATTCGTACTCAAACACTATATAAGCCTAATTATAGTCTACACTATTTATTTACATATTCACAAGAGTTATTATATACGAGAGATGGACCTGAAATGAGATAGGACAAAATATGACAAAATGATATTGTTTGTTCCAGCAGCATGAGGTCATTCCCGTATTCTCTTCCACCAACGAACTTCTCTAAATTCCGCATCAACCTCCTCTCTTAAAGCTGTTTGTCGATATCCTAAATCATAACCCAAGCCCGTCGTTTGTCTAAACCACTCCATTTCCTCTTTGGCAGATATTCCATCCTTATTCCCTTAGCAATATCATTTAGAGCAGACCGAACATCATCGAGAATGTCATCACTGAATTTATGGAGTTCATCAGCGTGCATCAATCTGAATCTGTTCATCTGATCCTTATATATCACTCCTTTAGGGTCTGAATATGCAGTGTATGTGGTCCTGTTTTTGAGATTTGACCTGAATGTGTCTACACCTAATTGAAGATCGTCCACCTGCCTTTGAATGACAATCCGTCTTGTGAACATACGTAATACCACATTCAAGGCATACCGTTCATTGATTGTGAGATTAGTCAGCTTCTGTTGAACAAGTAGAAGTAACATGTCTTCTATGTCTTGTAGGCGAAGTCGTGGGAAATCACCTTCTCTAAACTTGTATAGCTTCTGATCCTCTCGATAAACTTCAATCTCTTCCAGGTGACCGTAGTTATACTTCTTCATAATCGAAAGTCTGGTAACCGTAATGATTCTTTTCCTAGAGTAGACATCCTTTGACGAAGTCATGTTGGCAGCAAACCCATAGAAATGTTGACGTTTGGGACCCCAATGTGAAATACCCCAATAAGCATGTTTATCATATATCACCTTCAATAGACTCCACAAATTATGAACCAAGTCTTTAATCCATTTGATCTCATATGTAGCAGCCTTTGTCTTCGTAACATAAGTTGAGTACCGTCTACTCAAATCTCCACCTTTTAGATATTCCAGGTCATTGTTGATAAAGAAATCCTGAGGGATGATTTGACGGCCTCGATGATCTCGAATCAACGGGAGAGGTTTGCTGAGATCGAACGGGTACGGTTTGCCTTCAGGGTTATGCTAGTCGAGTCGTTCAGTGGTGGCCTTAGAACATTCTTCAAGATGATATTCTAATTCTGTAAGACTCTTGCAAGTGCCTTTGAGTAGCTTGAATGCCAGTCCAACGAGAATTTCTTAAGTCAGATCTTTCATGTTGAGCCGATTCAGGACAAATGCAGAGAAGTCGAAAGAGGTATCCATGAGTTCATAAAATAAAATACAAGGTTCTTTAGCACGAGCAACTTGACTAATCCAGGTCTGAGGAGGTCAGGAGTCACCATGTTGTCTCTTATTCCAATCAGAATCAGGAGTTGGAGGTCGTTCGGGTTTCTTGAACCAGTCATCCTTGGTAACCTCTTTGTCAGCGGGTTGTTCATCATTGTTACCCGTGTCGAACTCTTGATCCTGTTGCACTACCGAGTCATCGACAATGTGACTTGGATCCTCTGCATGAGCATACTTGCTAGAATGCTTATGTTGAGATTGGGAGGCATCTTTAGAGGTGCTTGAAGACTTCTTTTCCTTTGACCTTGAATCTCTGGATGACTCAGCATCTTTACTTGATTTCCTTCTTTTCGTCCCTCGGTCTGATCTAGCGGAGGGGTCTTAATCTTTGTCTTTGTCGTCTCGACTCCTCTTCAATGAAAATACTTCACCATATGACTCAAAGATATCTTTGTCAGTGTTATAAGACTCGACCAGTGCATCATAAAGCTTCTTTTTGTAATCAGCTCTAAGATGTGATTTGCTTTCCTCCATCTTGTTTAGAAGAATCTTCATGAGTTCATACTCTGAGAGAGATGCAGTTGCCTCATACATTGACTTCGGTTGAGAGGAATACCTTGTCAAGACAGTAGCTTTTAATGATTCTGTGACATTTTTCTTTATTACAGGAGTTGCAAAATCTGATACTGCATGAGGAAGAATCTGAGGAAGTTGAGTGTTGACTTCTTCTTTAATAAGAGCTCTCATTGATGTGTCAACGAGTTCTATGTAAGCATTCTTCTCCTCCTGAGCTTCTTTTCTATAGTCTAAATTATGTGCTTGAATGGCCTTGTTTATAGCTTCTCCAAGTTTGTTATCCATGTAACGATCAACTATAGCAGGAATGGAGGAGAGAGCTTAAGCATACCGGTCAACTTGTTTTATCTCTGATAGATCTTTTTCCAAGTTTGTGACTCTGTCGTTGAACCCGAATACAGAGGAGAAGTCCGAAAGTGAAGGAAATGAGGTTGTAGCTTCATAATTTGTTGGTGTTGGAGTTGGTGTTGCTTGTTGTAGAAGAGCATTAAAGAACAGAGGTGGTGGAGGAATAGTTGTAGTGAAACTAGATGTGATTTTAGGAACTGCTGTTGTATGACGATCTGTGGTTTCCAATACAGAAGCGATCTCATTGTCAGCTGGAGATGGATTCTCAAGATTTAGGAGCTTGCTTGTAAAGTTGGAGGAGACAGAAGAACTTTGTACAAGTTCATTAGCCTTCTGTGTGTCAAGGACCGGAGTAAGTGTCACATGAGCATCTTCCTCTACTTACTCAAACCCTGATTCTTGAGAAACATTTCGTTGTTCTGAAGCACCTTGATCTGCATCGGCCATCTCAGTATCTTTATTTCCCAAATTCACATTTACATCTTCATACAGCTCCTTAGTGACCTCATCGTATTCATCATCATCCATCCTTTCTTCATCATCAATCTTTTCTTCTTCTTCTTCATAGTATTCAGTGGTAGACTAATTGAGAATAGGAATCTTGATTCTGTCTGAATCAGTTCTATCACTATCAGTCTCTTCATCATCGTCATTCGTGTCATCACCTTCTTGTTTATCATCATCATTAACATCATCATCATCACCATCATTGCCATTATTACCATCATTATCATCATCACCTTTATCATTAATATCATCAGAATCATTTTCATTATCTTCATCTTCATCTTCACTGTCATCCCAAGACTCTTTCTCACTTTCAGATTTGTATATGGGTACATCGAGAACCTATGGTATAATACTAGTTCCTTCATCTGCCCCAGTCGTCTTGAGATGTTTCTCATCAGGAACCTTTGACAGAGTGTCAACTCCATCACCTGAGTTACTTGCGTGAGAACTGTGAAATTGTGTCTTGCTTCTTTTGGTAGCCAGCTTCAGTTGTTCAGCTCCAGTTAATGCAACCTTAGATAATACATCTAATCCTTTGACTTTTGGCATCTTTTCTGGTTGCTTCTTCTTGTCAGATTTAGCCACTTTAGCTTTAGTCTTGATTCTGGTACCTTTAGTAGCTTGAACAGGGTTCTGCTTAGGTGATGTGTCAGAATCAGCTTTCTTTTGAACGTACTTTGGTTTTGGAGTTTTCTCTCTAGAAGTAAAAGCGTAGTATGTCTTGTAAGCTTTGGATTCCAACATTGCTTAGTTTGTTAGTTCTTTTGGGAGAATGGTACCATATACTTGAGTATCTTCATGTCTGGAGATACATCTCATAGAAGTAAACATGGTGTCATTCCGAGCAGTGTGCCATAACATCTTGTTCCTTCTTGAAATAGACTGATCCTTTGACATGAAGTAATCAATGATGATCTTTGTGAATTTAGGGTATGACATCTTGTTGGTCTTCTTAGCTTCTTTGTTTTCTATCTGGAATAGGAGATCTTCCCAGAGTAGATACACATAGTCGATGTTCTTCTTATAGAACATACCCTAGAGGATTTGAGCACGGGACAGACGAATCTTGTCCATTCCAGTTTCTTTAACACTTAGGCACTTGTTGATAATGGTAGCAAATGCTTTCCATGGTTGGTGTAAGTAGTCAAAACTCACATCAAAGAGGTAGGTGATGTCTCCAGAGTGCCCAAGATCTCTAATGAAAGAGAGGATATCATGTTCTTATGGAAGGTCTTCAAACTCTTGACCTGGAATATTAGGGCAAAACTAGAGAATTTCTCTGAACATTTCAACATCGAAAGAGACTTTCTTCTTGTTTATCATGAATTTGATGGATGACTTATGAACGGAAACTATAGCCCAAAATTCTTGCATATAAATGGCAGGAACATCTGCTGTGATTAGGAATGCATGGTAGAAGGGAGTGAGAGCAAGAGCATCCAACACCACTTGAAATGTAGCTTCTTTTAGTTTGATATCTGATTGGAGTCTCATGTTGCATTTCCCGAACTCAAGACGGTCCGCAAGGGTAATGAGAGCATCATCAAGGGCTTTCTGTTGAGCTTTTGTGGTGTCCATGATTCTCCTAAGATCGGTTCAATACCGTTTATATAAGGATTAGGCACATTAAGACTTTTAACACATTTGATGATCTGTTGAACTGAAAGGCAAATTAACTTGATTAGATTGCAAAATTAACCAATTTTTAATTTGCTACCTAACTTAAGTGTTAAATCCCCCTTTTAATGAAAATTAGATCATAAGTGATTTTTGGTCATGATTGATAATTTGCCTCCTAAAGGGGATGATAAATCGCCTCCTAAAGAAACTTGATAATTCGCCTCTTAAAGGTTCATTGATAGTTTGCCTCCTAAAGGTTCATTGATAATTCGCCTCCTAAAGGATCATTGATAAATCACCTTGTGAAGGGAATTGATAACTCGCCTTGTAAAGGGAGTTGATAACTCGCCTTGTGAAGGGAGTTAATAACTCTCCTTCTGAAGAGAGTTTGATAACTCGCCTTCAATGTGCATTTTTTCACAATCATGATTTTTTAGGCCTTAAAATTTGTTCATACATACAACATATCAAGCATAAAATATTTGGAATCATATACAATAACATTTAGCCATAGATTATTCAAGAAATGACAAAATCGACCATTTAAGACACTAATTTCCACATTCAACCAAGAATATACATACAAGCTATGGATTTAAAGGCACAAGTGCATTCAAAGATATATGTAAACATTATCCTACACAAAACCCACTAACACATTTCATTATTTCCCTAAACACCTAATTTTTGAGCATAAGAATCGACAATAACTCACTCATATGATTTCCAAACTAAAAACTGTTTTAAACGAGTGTATACCATATCTAAACAAACAAAACCCCTCATTTAATTTAAGATTTTATTCATTTTTTATTTTGATGAACCCTAATTCAAGATTTATAGATTTCGTGTTTAAAAGCGAATGAAAAACTTAATTCTTTTGAGGTATGTGTTGTTTATGAGGTGTAGAACAAGATTTTAGTTATACCTTTTGTTTGAAAACAACTAGAAATGATGAACAAGGGATGGCGATTTCGAATTGTGTGAGAGGAGGGAAAAAATATGAAGAGTGTGTGTTTGTGTGTGTAAAAGTTGGGGTGGGTGAAAGGGTTATAAAACGAATTTCGTTTTAGACACTTTTGCCCCCTCTAGTTTAATATCCTATGCATTTTTTTATATATATAAGTTCTAGTAGGCATTTTAAGTTTAACAAATGGCACAAATAGTCCCTAATGTTTTTAACTATTATACCTAGAACCTTATATTTGCACATATACTCCCTGAAGGCATAAACACATAACAGTTAAGGCTCACATAAACTAAACTTAATTAACTCCCTTTTAATTGTGAACCCGTTATTGTTTAAAACCTTTTCCTTTATCACAAACTGATTTTATGAAGAAGATATTTGACATTCTCTCCCCCTCAAACAATGACCCATTTTTTATTTAAAGAGCTATAGTCGTTGTTTGAGTGGTCAAATGTACTTGAAAAGCATTTTCTGATGAATTGATGTTTTATTTTGAAAATCCAACACCATGAAAAATAAGATTTCTCTTATTTTGACACATAAGCGCACTGGCACGTACACTTATGGAATATAGGAAGCACGGGTTGTGATGCAAAGTAATCACAAGCCTTTGCATGGTCATAAAGTAGACCATGCCCGAGAATAAATTCCCGTTATGAGGTCAAGTTTCCTTTTTGAAATACTTGCCTTTAAGATGAAGCCCGGGTTGCTATCCAAAATAATAGCAAGCCATATGTCATGTTTCCTATTCGAACTTTATTTACAGCTTTGTGCCATTGTTAAATGACATTTCTGAAGCCGTAAATATTATCGATGCTAGAAACCATGACATGAAAATATTTTTGACTTTTTTCTATTTTATAAATATGTATTTTGAAGTGAAAAATCTTTTTGAGTTTTTATGGTTTTCTATATATACATATAATACACAGGATATGAGTTACCACCATCACTCATCCTTTTGCTCTGACAGATATTTAAACGTTTCTGGGGACATGCTTCTTATACCTAGCTTATCGATCAAGAAGTTAAATCTCTCTCGAGGCAAAGGTTTGGTAAAGATGTTAGCCAATTGGTATTCAGTTCGGACAAAGTATAATTCCACGACTATATTCTCCCATTGCTCCTTTATGAAATGGTAGCGAACATCGATGTGCTTGGCTCTTGAGTGTTAAACATTGTTGCAGCATAAAGCAATCGC